>JASDQU010439374.1:73820-98586 GCA_032191745.1 Picea mariana
TTCCTCTCCAACCTAATCCAAGGCCCTAGTCCTGAACTAGTTGGTGAACCCTACAAACATAAAAGTATAAAATATTTTAAATTTAGCATTAATTTTATGGATTTGTCTTACATCAAGGGGTATGAAGGTGAAACTGATGATTTGTAAAAGACAAAAGCAAAAAATGAATAAAAAAACTGGAAACAAAACTTTTACTGAATGCAAAATTTCAACAACTTTTGAAAAGAAATATTTTTTATTTTTTCTTTGGACAACAAACTCAAAGGAATTTCACTCAACTATGAGCTACTTATGATCTAAGTGAACTGCAAAAACTTATGAAATAAAAGACTTTTCCCTGGCTAACAATGCAGAAACACACTTTTCAACCAAATAAGAAAATGAAAAGAGATTTTTTATTTATTTAAATGCTAGTAAAGCAAGAAAGGAAAAATACCAACAAGCAAAAACCAAGATAAACAATTCTAGCCTAATCGCAGATCACAAAGAATCAGATTAAAAAAAATCACACTCTAGCAATTTAAAAAAAAATGACTCTCACACTTGTCTAAAAACCATAAAAAATCTTTTATTTTTATGACAACTTTTTTAAATGAGAAAAAGAAAGCTAAGGCTAAGATTAATCCTAAGCTACTGACTGCTCAGACAAAGATTCAAACACCTGAGAGGAATAATTCTTATCTTATCAAGGAAAAGGATGAATGCCTTACCCTCAACAACAAGTATCATGTACAAGCACATGATTGTTACTTCAACAACACACATATGAATGCGCACTGGATAGAGACAGAGGGCGTGTACACGTGGGATGACCTTGTACATGCCACGTGTATATCTAAACTCTGAGAAAAAAGAAGACAGAGGACCCAAAACCAGGAAGAGACCACTGATATTGATAACCAGGATCCCTTGAAGGCTTGAACCCTGTTTTTAACAGAAAAACAAATAATGTAAGGAAAAATGATAAGGCAAAAACAATCTTAGATAGGACTACTAGCAACCAAGACTTAGACAGAATTCCAGAAAACCCCCTGAGAATGTGTGATTTTGATAGGGAAGAGGATGAATGCCCCTGAAGTTCTTTGAACTCTACATGCTACTGCTACCTCTTCAGCTAGCGTTCACATGCAGGCAGTAAGAGAGTAGGGTACGGGCACATGTGTGCAGACCTTATTCAGGTTGCGTGTACCTCTGTGGGTCCCGACAAACACAATCAACAAAATCAAAGAAAGCTAGTATGGAAAACCAAACTCTCTGCTAGCTCACACCTTACAAAAACTAAAAGAAAAAATAGGCAAGAAAAGATAGTTTTTAAAACTACCCAAAAACTAAATAAAATTCTAGGAACCCTAGAGAGTCTCCCTAGTATGGTCACCAATTTTGTTGTTGGGAAAATCTCCCTATGGTCTAGCAAATAGAGTTCAGACTTTGCATGCAGATATGACCGAAGAGAAATGACTTTCTACCTTCATCCCGAGATTTAAATCCCCTTTTCTTAGTAAATGCATGGAAAGATCAACCTACCTCATTCCCGGCGTTTGATTTAGATCCTCTGTTGTACTTGATTACTTGTTCAAAATACTCCTTCCAAAGCTAACCTGCATTCAAGACAAGCAACAACTATCCATGCATACTACTTATATACTAACGGGTTAGAAATCCAAACATATACTAATCAAACTAGAAAAGTTCATGAATTGGGACGGGAAAAGCATTTTCTTTATTACTTGGAATGAGTCAACTTACAAAAGTTGAGACCGACCACTGCTCCACGAACTTGATTCTGGGCTCCTCTTCTTCTATCCTCTAACTACTTTTCTTTGAATCTTCTTTGGCACAAGGAAAGGCTAAAGGGTTGGGACAATGGGAATATGTAAATGGGCAAAGTTTCTTTGCTATATTTTTACTCTTCCAAATGGGACCCTTACCCCTTCTTTTATAGGTTAGAAGGAGCTAGGTATTAGGATGAACACTCAACCATGCATGGTCAGGATTTTTAGTTAACTCACCCATAGCTTTTGTGCTCCATCAACAACTTTCCTTTTTTCATGCTTTTGTCAGTCCACGAGGACTGTTTTGGGCTAGCCAGCATGTACACACGTGCAGTAATAGATTAGGGAACATGGGCCTTTATAAAAGAGGATTTTCAAAGAGTTTTTCAGTAGTGCTTTGGCAAAGAAGGGATATGAGTTGTCCTGATGCTAGGTAAGCATGTGTGTTGCAATTTAGGGTTATAACACCGAATATATTCATTGTATCTCCACATAACTTTTGTTGAGTTTCTTCCATAAGTTTACTAGAACGTTGGTTTTCTCTAGACGATGTTTGAAATGAAGAGTTGGAAGGGATAATATAACCCTGCAACATTTCATTTTCCCTCGTTCGAAACAAAATTATATTTTGTGATGTTTCTCGGGCTTCAGTAATTAGCTGCATTCTTTTCTTGATATTCTTCTCTAGATAGGCTCTACAGGATGTGAGGAGGCTAGAATATGATTTTAACTTAGATGCAAGGGCAGAAGGAATGGTTTTTTCTAAAGGACTAGAAAACACTGGGGTAGCAATGAAAGCCTCATCCAATTGCTTGATTCGGCTATTTAGTTCGGCATTCTCCTCTTCAATTCCTCCATTGGAATGATTAAGAGCATCAAATGTTGCACAGTAAAATAGGGAGATTTGGGAAGGATGCATTTTCCTAAAATTAATCTTTGAACGAGATTTTTGTTTCTTATTTATTACATCTCTCTTTTAAATAATTAAATTTTTAGATTAGCTATCAAAAACAACGCTCTGTAATACAAATGATTCATCTTCATAAAAAATGTATGTCTTAGATATTTCCATTATGGAACTATGGTGCATCGTGTCTGTGGGTGGATCAACTTTACGGAGCACGAAATCCACAAAAGTTTAAAGTTGCATGTCCTTACTTTAAATTTATGGTGCTTCCACCTACCCTACAATGTCTTTTCTCTTCATCGTCAAGGGAAGATTGTGAGAACTGTCAATTTTTCCGTGACGATGGTTCTTATCTCCTCCTCCGTTTAAATATTTCTAGGTTGCTTTCTTACTGGGGTGGGTAATTGAAGCGATGCTCTGTGATGTCCTTCTCTTGGGATTTCTAGCCGGGTACTGGACACTCTTCTCACCGGAGCCTTTTACCTGTTGTATGTATGTACAATTCAATTACACTTTGTAATGTCTCTGCGTCGCAATCGTTATAAGTAGGAGTGTTGTCATCACTATCTCTATCTTTAGTTAGGCGTCTATGGATAAAAGAGATGCTAAAGCTAACTGATATCAAATGTTTTCAAAAAATCCCATTAGGGTCGAACCCTTTTAGCCTTTTAGCATATTTTAGGTTCAATTTCTTGAAATGGCCTGCCAACTCGTCAATCTTGTTGAATTTTTTGAACAGAAAGTCCCCGACTTTCTAGGGCAAAGCAATGAACTATTTTTTTCTCTTACCATGGAAAAAATGCAACCAATGGTTGTATTGCCTTGTTATTTCTATAACAAACATCATGTCTATGATGTGACATGGAAGGAAAGAAGGATTTTCCTTGGAGCCAAAGATCATTATTACACTGTAATTTTCCTTTCGTTCAAGTGTCCCCTTCCTGTGAAAAAACTTGGTTGCCTGGCCAGACATCTGGGGAGCATCCTTTCCTAATGATAAATATTTGAAAACTGATACAAAGTCATTAAAAACCTCATAAAAACAATAGGAGGCCTCGTGCCTCCACAAGGACTAGTACCATAATGTTACTAGGTCGAATTCATAGTTTATTTTCTTGGACAGAGACAGTTTTTGAAACGAACAACAATGCACTATTGATAAAATCAAGTAGGATGACAAATAAAATTTATTGTCTTCTTTGAATCATGATAGTCAAGAACATATTTCAATGTAAATCAGCTTACCCCAATAAAAAATGATTTTTTCCTTGACTGTGAAGTACAAAATATAAATAACTATACGGGAAATTCTTGTCGTGGATTCTTGTCCCATTATTCTTGTAAATAACCAAGTAATTTCCCATAATGCATTTCTAAAGGAACTGACCTACAACTTTTTGATATCTTCAGAATATACTATCAGGTCTTCGAGGAACTCGAGTAAGAGGTCCAACCCATTATCATTTTTTTCTAGGAACTTCTTGTAGTCTTGTCCTTTGAAGGTCAATGTTGGCTACAACAATTTTAACATCTTGCGGAAGATCTGAAGTGACAAAGAAATAGGAGAATGGCCATGCAGCGGGATAATTATTTGGCTTGAAATATATTTTTAGGTGCACCAAGATACCACCTCCTTGCAGTCAAAAAACTCAGGGACGCAGCCTACATGGGTGATTCTAGAGGTCCAAGTCACTTCATTCTAGGAGGAATAGGATGAATAATAAAAGTATGCCCTAGACCACTGGAATTTGTGGTCTTCACGTCTGAAGATATTCATTGTATATCCACATAACTCTTGTTGAGTTTCTTCCATAAGTTTACGAGAATGTTGGTTTTCTCCAAATGATGTTTGAAAGGAAGAGTTGGAAGGGATAATATAACCCTGCAACATTTCATTTTCCCTCGTTCAAAACAAAACTATATTTTGTGATGTTTCTTGGGCTTCAGTAATTATTTGCATTCTTTTTTTGATATTCATCTCTAGATATGCTCTACAGGATGTGAGGAGGCTAGAATATGCTTTTAACTTGGATGCAAGGGTAGCAGGCATGATTTTTTCTAAAGGAGTGGAAAACACTAGGGTAGCAATGAAAGCCTCCTCCAATTGCTTGATTCGTCTATTTAGTTTGGCATTCTCCTCTTCAATTCCTCCATTGGAAACATCAAGAGAATAAAGTTTGGACGGTAAAATAGGGAGATTTGGGATGGTTGAATTTTCCTAAAATTAATCTCTGGACGAGATTTTCCTTTCTTATTTATTACATCTCTCTTTTCAATAATTAAATTTTTAGATTGGCTGTCAAAAACAACGCTCTGGAATACAAAGGATTCATCTTCGTCAAAAATGTCGGTCTTAGATATTTCCATTATAGAACTATGGTGCATCGCGTCTGCGGGTGTATCAACTTTACGTAGCATGACATCCACAAAATTTTAAAGTTGCATGTCCTTACCTTAAATTTATGGTGCTTCCACCTACCCTACAATGTTTTTTCTCTTCTTCGTCAGGGAAAGCTTGTGAGAACTATAAATTTTTCCGCAAGGATGGTTCTTATCTCCTCCTCTGTTTGAATATTTCTGGATTGCTTTATTATTGGGGTGGGTCATTGAAGCGATGATCTATGATGTCCTTCTCTTATGAGTGCTAGCCAGGGACTGGACACTCTTCTCACCGGAGCCTTTTACCTGTTGTATGTATAATTCAGTTACGCTTTGCAATGTCTCTACGTCGCAATCGTCAGAAGCAAGAGTGTTTTCATCACTGTATTTTTCTTCGGTCATGCATCTATGGATAAAAGAGCTGCTAAAGCCAACTGATATCAAATTTTCTCGAAAAATCCCATTAGGGTTGAACCCTTTTATCCTTTTAGCATATTTTAAGCTCAATTTCTTGAAATGGCCTGCCAACTCGTCAATCTTGTTGAATTTTCTGAACACAAAGTCTCGGACTTTCTAGGGCAGAGCAATGAACTGTTGTTTTCTCTTACCATGGAAAAAATGCAACCAATGGTTGTATTGCCTTGTTTTTTGTATAACAAACATCTTGTCTGTGATGTGACATGGAAGGAAATTAGGATTTTCCTTGGAGCCAAAGATCATTATTACACTATAATTTTCCTTTTGTTCAAGTGTCCCCTTCCTATGCAAAAACTTGGTTTCCTGGCCAGACATCCGGAGAGCATCCTTTCCTAACAATAAATATTTGAAAACTAATAGAAAGTCATTAAAAACCTCATAAAGACAATAGGAGGCCTTGTGCCTCCACAAGGACTAGTACCACAATGTTACTGGGTCAAATTCATAGTATATTTTCTTGGACAAAGACAGTTTTGGAAACGGGCAACAATGCACTATTGATAAAATCAAGTAGAATGACAAAGAAAATTTATTGTCTTCATTGAATCATGACAGTCGGGAACATATTTCAATGGAAATCAGCTTCCCCCTAATAAAAAATGATTTTTTCCTTGACTGTGAAGTACAAAATATAAATAACTATATGGGAAATTCTTGTCATGGATTCTTGTCCCGTTATTCTTGTAAACAACCAAGCAATTTCCCGGAATTCATTTCTAAAGGAATTGACCTACAAATTTGCGATATCTTCATGAACTACTGTCAGGTCTTTGAGGAACTCGAGTAAGAGGTCCAACTCGTTATCATTTTTTTCTAGGAATTTCTTGTAGTCTTATCCTCTAAAGGTCAATGTTGGCTATGACAATTTTAACATCTTGCAGAAGACCTGAGGTGAAAAAGAAACAGGAGAATGGTCACACAGTGGAATAATTATTTGGCTTGAAAAATATTTTTCAGCGCACCAAGATACCACCTCCTTACAGTCTAAAACCTCAGGGACACAACCTACTCAAGTGATTCTAGAGGTCCAAATCACTTCATTCTGGGAGGAATGGGATGAATAATAAGAGTATGCCCTAGACCGCTAGAATTTTTGGTCCTCATGTCTGAAGATATTCATTGTATCTCCACATAACTGTTGTTGAGTTTCTTCCATAAGTTTACGAGAACATTGGTTTTCTCCAGACGATGTTTGAAATCAAGAGTTGGAAGGGATAATATAACCCTGCAAAAATCTTGGTCCAATGCATGTGAATGGGAGATATCCTCAATCCTTTCAGTCATTAATGACAATTTCGACGATTGTTGCATGATGTGTTGCTAGCATTGAAGACTAGTCATTGCATACCTAGAAGTGAGCTCATGGAGGGTGCGAAAATGAGCAATTAAGGATTGGAGATTTTGTGAACAAGCCAATGCGACGACCCATGTTTGAGATGAACAATTAGAAGGGATAATATAACTCTTTGCAGATCTTAGTTTAATGCATATTAATGGGAGATCTCCTCGAGAATTTCACTCATTAATGACAATGTTGACAGTTCCTGCATGGTGAGTTGTTAGCATGAAAGGTTACTAATTTCATATTAAGAAAGAAGTACGATGGTTGCAGGGATGGGAAAGGGAAATTAAGGACTGTCTAATTATCGAAAGTGGTTAGGCGGGCTTCAAAGTAGGGTTACAAGGTACAATTGTTAGAGGTGAGGGCCCAAGGGTCAAATTGTATGTGTCGGAACTTTTTGAGTGCAAAAAGAATAACACAGAAGAGGACATGATGGGATAGTCCAGAGAGCAATTTGTATATTGTAGAACTTCAGACACTGTTTGCAGGACACATAACAATGGAAGTGCAATTCTCATCCCTCTTGTCCGAGAACTGACAATCGAAAAAGTGGCTAAAGTATGGAATAGGGAAATGGCTATCTCGACTCATTTTCTCTAATATATTGAAATTTCTAATAAATTACCTGGAAAGGTCTTTTATGCATGTCTCTGGGCAATTTTTGTGGAAATATGCAATGTGACTATCTTGTCGAGCCTTCTGCTTTTTAATGACAGTCTATATAGTTTTTGCATGATGAACTATTAGCATTAAAACTTGTTCATTGCATACTTTGAAAGAAGTGTGAAGGTGGCAGGAACAATAAACAATGACTAAGAATTGGATATTTCATGAACCCACCAACTAGGGATCCATGAAAGAGATTCCATGAAATGGGAAAGTATGGGAAGTGGTCAGATAGGCTTTAGAATTAGGGTGACAATGGTTCCCCAGGAGATGTGACTTCCTGAGGGTCAAATTGTATGTCTTGGAACTTTAGTGCAAAATATGTGCCATGGAAGAGAGGATGATGTGGGATTCTGGTGGTCAATTTGTATATGACATAAGTGTGGGAGATATCCTCGAGCCTTTCGCTCATTAATGACATGCTTAAATTTCATGCATGACGAAGTGTTAGAACTAAATATTTCCAATTGCATATCCAGAAATAAGTAGGAAGGTGGCAGGGACAGGGAACAACAATTAAGGAATGGATGATTATCAAAAGAGGTTGGTGACACTTCAAAATAGGAATACAAGATACAAGCAACATAGGTGAAGGCCCGAGGGTCAAATTGCATCTCTCAGGAGTGTTGACCACATAACATGTAAAATGGAAGAGGGCATGATGGTGCATTCATGCAGACAAATTGTATATTGCAGTACTCCAGGTACCTTTTGCTAGTCACAGAACATTGGAAACAAAATCCTGAGCACGCCAGTCCAGGAACTCGTAATCGAAAAAGTGTCTAAGTATGGAACAATGAAATGGTAGGATAGACTTAATACACAGTAAATGTACCACGTCATGAACATACAACCAACTTGCAGCTAATTATTGAAAGGAATGGTGGAAGGTCAGGCTCGTGACAGGGCATTCCAGCAGAAAAATTGTATATCGTGAAACTACAGGAACTGTTTGCAAGTCGCAGAATATTCGAAACAAAATTTTGAGCCCGTCAGTCCAGGAACCCACAATCAAATATTTTTTTAGGTATTGAATAGGAAAATGATAGCTCGGACTTGTTTTCACTAATATATTGAAATTTTTAATATCTTTCCCATTACCTGGCAAGATCTTCTCTGCATGTTTCTGGACAAGTTGTCTAGGGATAGTTAGTCCTCAAGGATTTTGCTTATTGATGATGATATTTACAGTTATTTCATGATGAATTATTATCATTAAACCTTTGTTTTTTCATATTTGGAAAGAAGTACGAGGATGGAAAACACAGGAAACAATGACTAGTAATTGGAGATTTCGTGAACTCGCCAACCTGAGGATCCAAAATAGGGTGACAGGGTGTCCTCAGAAGACGTGAGGTACCGACAGGCAAATTGCATTGCTCAGAATATTTGAATGCATAATGTGTAACATGAAAGAGGGGACGATGTGGGAGTCTAAAAGTCAATTTGTACATTGCGGAGGTCCAGGTGCTATTTGTAGGTCACAGAACAATGGAAGTGAATCTAGAGGTCGAAATAAATAATGTGAATTGGGAAGGGCACGATTGTGGAGGGGATGGAAGGGAGACATAAATGGTTTGATATTTTTTATGAATTTGGGTAAAGTGAAGCTTGCAAGTTGGAGGATCCCGGGGTGGAAATGTAGACCAGGGAAGTTTTTGGGTGCAAGATGTATATCACAGAATAGGTGGAAAATTTTGGCTAAGTATAGAAAGGAACGACAATCGTTCCGAGTACTGTAAATGGCAGTTTAATGTGTGTTAATGGGATATGTCCTTGAGGTTTTTTTTCTTGTTCATGTGAATTGTTTTGTACCAGTGTGTTCAGTTGTCACTAGTAAAACCATAATTAATGTGCATTGGGAAGGGAGCGAAGTTAGTTGGGATGGAAGGAAGTGACATATGCTTTGAAATTTTTTTGAACCATGGTAGAGTGAAGCTTGCGAGTTCAAGAAGTCTATAGTGGAATTGTAGAACATGAAAGTTTTGAGTGAAAGATGTCTATCATGAAACAAGAAGCAACAGAGTTTGAAATCTCTAGCCCCAAAAACTGTGGCCATAAAATTGCCTAAGTTTGGAAAGGACCAACAGTCGGTCAGACTCATCATGTGAGGATATAGATGGAGATGAAGATATTTCAGCCTGCCAACCCAAGAACTTGCGATCATAGAAAGATGACTAAGTATATAACCAGAAAGTGATAATACACAGGAAGAAGAAAAGGGAAAAAAAAGGCTAAGTATCTCATAAAAAAAAATCTATTGTTCATTTATTAATGCCAATATTTTCAAACCGCTGGTGAGTTCTCACTATTAAAAGCATAAATTACAGATCACGTAAGTTTTTTGGGTTCAATATGTATATGAAGTAATAGGGGAAATAAGTGATGGATACCGCAAACTCGGGACCAGGTGGTTACATAATTGGCTAAGTATTGAAAGGGACCGCGGTTAGTCGGGCTCATGGTGTGAAAATATGGATAAATATGAGCATCTGGCAATCCGTGAATTTGAGGAAAGTCGTGATCATAGAAATGCAACTAAATATAGAACAACAAAGGGATAATAGAGGGGAATAAAACAAGGAAAAATTAAAGAGAAGGTGTTTATATTTATTCCAATAGTATTCATATTAATATATATATTAATAGATTATTTCTAGTCCAAATGTAAAGTATCTTCCGATTTGCAATATTTTGTTTGGTTCACAAATTTCGTTGAAACCCATTAGCAATAGAAATAGTATATATATATATATATATATGACATAACATTTTTTTATATGCATGAATATTATCAAATAGAAGAAATTGTAATATATGTAGAATATTGAACAAGAACATGATGTCAACACCCGAGTTGCCTTGTTGAAATAGAGTCATTAATTTGCTTTATTTACGGGATTCTGAAGAATGAAAGAAGGACAGTTCCTCCCATTTCTTTCACAAGTATAGGGTGGGCACCAAATAAGTATGGCCTATCACAAATTATTCTTCCATGTAAAATGTAAGGAGCGAATAGAGTAGCCTTTATTTAAATCGAAGTGTTGGGAAGCAGAAAGAAAATCTTGTTGTCCATGTTTAACCACACACACACAAAAAAGTACAAAATAAAATAAAGAACAATACCATAGATTGGAAAACACCATACAAAAACCTCAAATATTCTACATTTAGATAAACTAGGTTACAAAATACAACTGAGATTATTTCCCAAAATAGTTGTCTTGAAAAAGTTCATCATATATTCTATGAAATTTAAATGCATTTTCCATAATAACTTTGATTGGGGTTGTTGCTGAAAAAAAAAAGGAAATATGTACAATAATCAAGCCTGTAGAGAGTCTTCTATAGATTTCAACTTGATCATCAAATGCTTGCCTGGTAAAAAACAACGAGTTGAATATCAATTTTGGGTCTTGGACATCATTGGTGTTTCCAACTAGATCTATCCCATCTTTTTGGATATCTTGTCTCTTCTAGATATGGCATGCCTGCATTAGTTGTTTATTCAACATTCCATACTTTTCTAAGTGTTAATTTCTCTCTAAAATTGAAAACTTGGGGTTTAATGTTCCTTCCTTCTAATGTTCCTGGTCATCGACATATGAGATAACTTAGAGATGCAATTTAGGCCCAATTCAAAGACGAGGGAGTGGTTTTATGCGACATCAACTTTGGGGGGAAAAAATCATGTTATCCACAAAAGTTGAGACAAAAAAAATCAAGTATGTTGTGACTGATATTCTCCCTATATTTGATCATCTATTTGGTTGAAAGGATTTCCTGAAGATTTGTATGTTGAATTTCTTTGTTTCATTGATGTAAAGTGGAAGGGACGTCCAAGTCATCTGCAAAATGATCCTCTGTTGAAGTACATAGATTCTTCTAGCAACACAGATCTGGCAAGTGTATCAATTGTTGTAGATCACATCGGAATATATCTTTCATCATAAGAGGTGGTAGACATCGAGACCCAAAAAATGGTCTAGAATATTCAGAAGTGACGCCAAATATTAGTCCATGCTCGAATATATACTCAAAAGGAAATTATAAAATAGGATCCTCAAGAACGTGAGAAACTGTATGCGCGTTTGAATCAACATTCTAAAATTATAGAACCTTTTATGCCAATGTTGTAACAGACTTGACATATAGCCAGTTTCTATGTCAAATATTGTTGACCAACATTTGGATGTAGTAACAGAGTCGACATAAAATCAACTTTCGATCACTATTGATATGAGAAGTGTAAGAAATCGTGACCCCAGGCTTCAGGTAGTTTCAACTTCAAGAATCCACATTGGCGGTGACTCCAGGCTCAAGATAGCTTCGACTTCGGACATCGACACTAGTGGTGGAAATGGGAACAATGCTATTGACTACAGTGCAACAATGTGGTGAACAAGTAGGGTTTTCATTGTCAAATAAATTAGACTGAAGGATTTTCATACCTGCAAAGAACATCAACTTTAGTGTTTCTTTGTCATGACAACTACAATGTTGCCTTGAGTCCATAAGTATTTGGATGTTGGGTGTCGTATTCAATAATGACCTTGACATTAGGTACATGTTAGACATCTATTATCTGACATTGCAATGTTAATTCAATTGCCATAGTTGATGACGGCTCGATTGCATTGGCACAAGCAATATTAATTGTGTGATTAATTAACATCCTTGAATGACATGAATCCCAAACAATTCTTGAAACTTTTTGAACAACCATGTGTTAAAAAAATACATAGTTCTATATTTTAAGAAACAAGAAATTGCATTTTCTATGTCTAACATTAGGTTTCACACATAAAACTTTTTAAGCTAACCAAAATTAATATATAGTCAACTCAGATTCCAGGAAGCGATCGAATTCCCTAGAGCTAGAGATAGTTTATTTCCATCATGTTGGTTGGGATAGAGGGATCCACCACCAGGACAAAGAAATAAGGTAGAAATAAAAACAACTGTGAAAACACAACCTGGTGATGGAAGCCCTTTATTACTAGGAAATCACTCTATCCTTATTGATCTGTGATCCTGATGAACAAATCAAGAGGCACTTGCGGCGAGGCCATGACAATTTATTTTATCCATACAAGGAAATACTTCAAGCATCGAGCTATTCCTTCTCTTTTTTTCAAATATCGGATCCACTGCAGTAGAAGAAATGCATTCTCCTTATTCAAAGAAAGGGAAACATCAGGAAGATTTATATTGGGTGTAAACATCTCTAGAATACACTACTACATCAAGGTCATTTCTAAAGAATGAAACAAAATGATTACATGAAGATGGTATTAAAAGGTGATTTTCAGAAACCAAATCATTTCCTAAATACACCAAATTTCTTGTAGAAGGTGGTAGTATAAGGTAATCTTCAGTAAGTGTTGCAAAGTCCATAATCCATAATTCCTTCCCACTAATGTTTCCCAGTTACATGTCGATGTAGAAATTAGAAAATTTTGAGAGTGTCGTTCCCTGGTTATATACCCACATTCAAGTACGAGAAGAATATTCGTGCAATTAGGATTCTGTTACTACATCCAGAGAACGATGAACAAACTTTGATAAATAATATGACTTTCCATCAAGTTTTTTACCACACCCAGAAGTCACTCAACAAGCTTTGAAATAGAAACTTATGTAATTTTAGGATGTTGATTCAACCATCCATATAGTTTCTCACATTCATGATGATCCAAATTTATAATCATTCTGAATATATTCACGAATGGCATATTTGACGTCATTTCTGAATATTCCATACCATTTTTCAATCCACGATATGTTCAACTCCTCTAATGAAAGATAAATTCTTGTGTGGTTTGCATAATTTGATACATTTTCCAAATCTGTGTTGTTGGAAGAAGCTATATACTTCAACGAAGGAGCATTTTGCAGGTGACCTAAAAGTCCCTTCCATTTTCCAGTAACAAAAAAAAGAAGTTCAACACACAAATTTTCAGGCAGGCCTTTCAACCAACCAAAGCAACGAATACAGGGAGATTACCAATCACAAGATACTTGATTTTTATTTATTTATTTGAGTTTTTGTTGGCTAACCAATTTTTTTTCTCTCAAAGTTGACGTCACATAAAAACATTCCCTCGTCTTTCAATTGGGCCTGAATGGTATCTCCAAGTTGTCTCACATGTCAATGACCAAGAACATTACAATGAAGGCACCTTAAATCCTAAGTCTTCGATGATAGAGAGAAATGGGAATAAGTATTTAAAATGAACGTTGGAGGATGATAGTATAATCTTCCATAAATATTCGTTTAATTTGTTTTAATGGCAGATTCCCTCGATCTTTTCACTTATTAATGCCAATCTTTTCGAATATGTGTGATGAATAGTCACTAATAACAGGAGTTAACATTCCCATATGCAAGCAGATTCTCAAATATGACAACCTGTAATATATGCATAGTATTAAAGAGGAGCATGACATCAAGACCTCTGTGGATGGCAGCGTGGTAGTACAATATTGCATAGTTACTATGATGATACCTTAAAAAAACTAAAATAACCAACACTTTTTTCCAATTCAAGATTGACACAAAAAACATTATCAAATCCCATAATATTCGCTTGTTAATGCGTTTTAATGGAAGATGTCCTCGATCTTTTTGCTTATTAATGCCAATCTTTTTAAACCTATATGGTGAGTGGTCACTAGTAAAATCACAATTAATTTTCATTGGGAAGAGCAGAAGGTGGTGGGCATTGAGGGGAGTGAAAAATGCGTTTAAACTTTTTTGAACCCGGGAGTTCGTGAACCCGCGAAATTTTGAAGACTCGACAGGTATGGAAATCTGGATTGGTCAGACGGAGTCATCATAGGTAGAGTCAAGCTTGCAAGTTCAAAGAGTCTAGGGTTGAATTGTAGATCACCAAAGTTTTGGGTGAAAAATGTATACTCCGAACATGGGGCACCAAAGTTCGATAGCGCCTATCCACGAACCCGTGTTCATAAAATTGGCTAAGTATGCAAACGAATGACGTTCAGTCGAAATTGTGATGTTAATATATAAATGGATATGACCATTTTTCAGTTCTCCACCCTAGGAACCCGCGAGGAAAAAAACGTGACCAAGTATAGAACCAGAAACGCATAATAGAGGGGAAGAACAAAAGGGAAAAAGAGGCAAGTTTAGAAGAGGAAAAAGAAAGGGAGACAAGAACTTTATCCCTCACACAACAACACTTAGTCTGATAAATATGAAGCCATAGAAATACATTAACTATGGGAAAAACATTATTAGCTATGAAATAAAGTTGGAGTTCAACAAAATCTAGCTCAAATCAAAAGAGATGTTGCTTATATCTACTACAAAATTTTCATATTATTTTATCTTAATAGTATTTTTTGGTGGCCCAATTGTAAAACAATGTTCCAATTTGTGTTTTCCAAGTGGAGATGTGTTTGTGAAGAAACAAGTATGAAGAGGCTTAATTTCAGTCGTGGGAGCTCAACTCTACAAAGTTGAATCAAACAACAATAATCAACATCTAGCTAACCAACGAGCAAGCAACAACTAGTCAACCAAGAATGTCGGTGAAGAACAATATTGTCCAAATTTACTACAGAAAATATTGTATAAAAATATCAGAGGAATATATTGTAATGCGCTTGTTAAGAAAACATTTCATGCTGTGAGGCCTGACAGATAAACATGTAAGACTGTAAGGACCATGCAAAGGCCTCCCATTATGCAAACATTTAAGGAAGTTGCAGTTTTTCACGGTTGGCATTCTGCATCCACAATTGGAACAGATCCATAACACCCACTGACATATAAAAAAAGGAAATCAAATTTTCTCTTCTCATACGAACATTTCTCTAAGATGATTTTGACTCAATCATCTCCAGAGTTAAAATTTTTCACTGGAAAACTGGAAATAGAAAACAACAAAGAATGAAGATGAACGCAAATCTAGCAACGAAACCCACCCGTCAATGGGGAACAACAACAACAACAACAACAATAGGAAAACAAGAAACCAATCAACAAGCAACGAGCAAGTCGTAACCAATGAACTGATAACGTCGCCAAAGAACAATATCACCCATAGTCACTGTAGACAACAGTGCAGAAGAAAAAAGAAAGGATGAAAATGTATTGCAACATGCCTGTCAAGTAATGCAGGACTGAAACCGCAAAACCGAGACCCACCGGTGAATGGAGAAGGACATAAGCGCATCCCTTTGCCCGTAAACTGTAACAACAGGTCCAACTGCAGATGCAGGACCCCAACCTTGCAAAGTTGAAGAAACAAGAGAAAGAAGAAAATAAAAAAACAAGTGAACAAGTACCAAAAGGCCAAATGACAGTTGTAGGACCTCAACTCTGCAAAGTTGAATCAAACAACAATAAGGAGCATCCAGTGAACCAAGGAGCAAACACCAACCAACCAACCAACCAGGAATGTCGGTGAAGAACAATATTGGCCAAATTCACTGCACACAAGATTGTATCAAAAAATTTTGAGGTAAATGTATCGCAACACATCTATTAAGCAAACATTTTAGGATGTGAGGCCTTTCAAGTAAACATTTAAGGCTGTGAGGACCGTCCAAAGGACTGCCACTATGCAAACAATTAAGAAAGGTGCAGTTTTCACGGTTGGTATTTTCCAATACTAGGAGCGATCAAAATCCTCTTGCAATCCATCTTTGTATGTGAGTACTGCAACTAGAGAAGAAAGACTGTAATGTTGTCTCCATATTATTGTTGATCGCCAATGTTCGACACAAAACCTACCTCCATTGCAGCCACAGTGATGTATAGGAAAAGGAAATTGTATTTTCTCCTCACATACAAAGATGTTCTACAAGAGGATTTCGACTCAAGAATCCCCAGTAGTGAAATTTCTCACCTGCAAACTGCAAATAGAAAAGGAAGCTAAACGCAACACCCAAACCCACCTGTCAATGGGGAACGATAGAATGTCGGTTCCAATCAAAGTTATAGATCCGAAGCATTCAAACTGTAACAAGACCAACAGGTAAACAAGAACAAGAACAACATGAAAACAAGAAATCAGTGAACAAGCAAGGAGAAAGCATGAACCAGTGAACCAGTAATTCCGTTGAAGAACAATATTGCCCATATTCACTGTAGAGAACATTGCATAAAAAAAAAAACCAGTGGAAAATGTATTGTAATAGATCTGTTAATTAAACATTTAAGCCTGTGAGACCTATTAGGTAAACATTTATGTCTGTCGGGACTGTTGTGTAAACATTTAAGAAAGAATGCAGTGTGGCTGGTCTGTTACGTACGAAAAAAATTATTATATTATTTTTAGTTCCCTAGTTGCAACAATAGACATTATGCAAATATTTTTATGAAGTTCGAACAACATATATTATGCAAATATTTTATGAGTTCGAACAATAAAAAAAAAATTAGTAACAATATATGATCAAAAACTTCAGATATCCAAACATTTCAAGAAAAAATTAAATATTCAGAAAAACCGGATATGATCAAAAACTTTGGATATGATAACATATTAAACATTTTGAATAGCGAAGCAGGCAATATGACCTCCAATATTATGCAAATATTTTTAGTCAAAAGACAAACTAATATGAAGTCAACTAATTATCAATAACTACAATCCCTCTACCCCTTAAACATGAACTAATAAAATATAATATTTATCAATATTAAATTATTAAATTATTAATAATTTTTCATTAATTAAATAATATGTTAAATGAATAATTTAAATAGAAAAAATTATGATTTAAATAAGAAACTATCTATTTTTTAAGATATATTAAAAGAATCGTTGAAATGAACAATTTTTTCCCATTATAAACTATCTCAGCTACGTAACCAGAGAAGGGATGTCATCTTGTCGCCTGCCATAACTTATACATGACAAACAGGTTAATCAGATTAATGTATAATCTGTGTTAATGAGTTGTAACTATATTTAAACGCTTTAAAAAAAGTATAAACCTATATTTAAATGCTTTAAAAAAAGTATAAACCAGAACTATTAAATGTTTGGATTGAAGAAATTATAGAAGCCATTGTTTGAGTCGATTATCTCTCTGGTATATTCTATCCGGGACTAAAAAAATTCTATATGATATGATCTTTACATACTTAAAATTTTTTTAACAATTTAGATGATTATAAATATTTTATATTTAGCTATACATATTGATTTGAAAAAGTTCAAGATAAAGTGTATGCAGGTAGATATTTATACTTTGAAATTAATTTAGAAAAGTTGAAGATAAAATTAACAATTTAGATGGTTATAAATATTTTATATTTAACTATACATATTACTTTAAAATTGATTTGAAAAAGTTCAAGATAAAGTATATGCAGGTATATATTTATACTGAAATTGATTTGAAAATGTTTAAGATAAAGTGCATGTAGGTAGATATTTATACTTTGGTAGATATTGTTTGAAAAGAAATTTGGAAAAGTTTAAGATAAAGTGTATAAAATGTTACAGTAAAATGTTATACTAACATTTATTCAAGTTTTTTACTTAGTTTTATTTTTTATCATTTTTTCTGCATATTATTATTTTTATAATTATTTTTATTATAGCATTTTTATTAATTTTAAGTTTGTAGTTATTATATAACAAAAAAAATCTTGAAAAAACTTTAATTTTTAATCAATTTTATGGATATTATAGAGTATAATAGGATAATGTAGGAAGCATCTTAATATTCTTTACTTGAATGATGAACCTATTTGAAAACATGGATACTAATGATGGTTTATGTTTGACCATGACAAGAAAATACACTAGGTAAAATGTAGAGGTTAGTTAAAAATAAAGAATATTATTATAAAAAAATATGAATTTTGAGAAAAATGTAAGATAGAAACATTCTTGGATGTATAGTATAAATGTTGGAGAAGGAAAAATTCGTATGAAGTGCAAATTTTGTGGAAAATATAAGGCTCAAGGTTCATGACATTGGTGTAATACAATTCAATATGATGCTAAGAAAACTCATTTAAAATATTGTAATTATCAAACATCAATTAAAAGAAACTTATATTAAATTGAAAGGTTCATAAAACATATTCCAAAACTCTTAGCAAATATACATGAAGCCAACATCAAAAGGGTGATCTCAATCATGAAATTATCATATTTCATAGCACAAAGGAAGACTACAATAGCTACACATGAAGATTTATGTCGTCAGTATATGCATTTTCAAACACCTATTATGACTCCTCAAGTGGAGCACAATAGAATTTATTCATTATATCTCACATTACCTTGAAGATGTAATAGAATTTGTTCATTATATCTCACATTACCTTGAAGAGGTACAAGTTAAAATATGTTAGATAATGAATTACAACAATATCTTTTTGTGCACTTTACATTTCTACCTCCAATCTCCCAATTTATAAATTTATCAGGGTTCTTTATGGAAAGTGAAAAGATATATATGACACAATTATTAGTACTGTTAGCACAACCATTTTTGTTTCCATTTTAGAGTCAGTTTTAAAGTCACGTTGTGACCCATTCACCCGAACATGTGAAGTCAGGTACATAACACCATGAGTTTCAAGTCAACAAGTGTTAGGTTGGCCCTTGGAAATGGGAAGGGATGTCAGATTCAAAACTTGTATAAGAGGTACGGGCATGTCTTTTCCAAGAAACTCAAGTCCTGTTGAGAAACCAGTCTCTACGTGCCCCAATTCGAGTCAAGTGGTTAATAGAGGTCACGTCGGAAACTATAATAGTTATTATCAGTTCATCATGGAGGCCGAGGGAATGAAAAATCACGTCGTTCATATCATGCATGCCCAACAAGCCTTATCACTTGTATCCTACATGTGGGGATTTTCCATGGAAAACCTACAACTTGAATTGGAACATCTCGTCGCCATGAATTCGCCATCCTCTAGCATGATTTCCTCTCCTATTAGATTCATTATAAGTCTCGGATGCTCCACATTCTCTCCAGCCATAGAACCAGGACTAAACTCTATTTGCAATTTCCCTTGCCAGTCCATATTGTTCAGAACCTTCCCTATTGTGTGTTGTTGGATAAACTGCGTACAGAGTTCACCTTGGTCGTGCCATGGTGACCTCTCAGAGAGAAAGGAAAGGTGCGCGGAGCAGCAGAACTGCAAGGTCTGAGCCCCAAAGGGACTGAGATTCATTCTCACCTACAACAAACATTCCCAAAGATGTGAAAGGAAGTATTATTTTACCTACAAACAAGACGAGATCTAATCACGGAAAATCTAAAATGGAGGGATTTGCACGGGAAGGGAAGAAAGTAAGAGCCCCCTATCCCTAGCAACTAATGCCTCAGAGGAGGGGTAGGATGAGAAAGAGCCAGGGGATCATGGAAGGTTGAATTTCAAAAGAATCGCACATTGGATTGATAACTGAAGAACTACTCAGATGCGCCATCCGCCTAGAACCTACTGGGGGATTGAGTCATGAATATAGGAGTAGAACAAGGAGAGAGAATATCATAGGAGCAAATGAACAAGTTCCATCTCAACAACTAAAGCAAGCAAAGCTGGCTATCACTGAACTCTATCAGGAAAACATGGAATTAAGGTGATAGCTAGCGACAAAGGCTACGAAAGCATCCACAACGCAGGTTCACGAAGGGAACATGGCATGGTTGAAAAGGGAACTCAGGGAGGTGCAAGACACCATTGTACAGTTGCGAGAAACACAGAGAATGATGGAAGAAAGGTTGTGAAACATTCTAGAGAATGAGAAACAACCGAGAAGGAAGCCTGCATAGCTCTTGCCAGTGTAGGAAAAACAAGTTTAGTTGACGCCCGTCTCTGAACCCACAAAGGATGAGACAAATCTTGGTAGTTTTGAATGATACATTTCTCTAAAGCACGCTACCATTTTGAGAACGACCACGATTATCTAACAACTTCTTACTACACACAGTTCTTAGCAAATGATCACATCAAAAAAATCAAAGTCATTATTTACAAACAACAAGATCCTGACAAACACTTGTTCGCTGGGACACCTGCTCAAAGGGACACAATGGCACATCTTTTCTCCATCCCAAATACTGAATGATGATCAGATCCCCATGGAGAACCTATGAACAGTCATAATTACATAGGAGTGATTATTGTCTATTTTTAGAAAACACTATGCGAAGATTCTCCAACACATGTTGCTTAGTTTTCCTAGTTCTAAGGGTTAGCAGTTAGGGAGTAGGGTAGCCCAATCAATACCCTTGTTTATGAATTTCATATTTTCGATCTAAGCTAGGTTGGTTGGAAAATTTGGTAGACAATAACTATTGTGTGTAATTTGAAGTTTTGACTGAATTCTCCCACAGCGACGCTCCTGTGTCACTTCTTGTAATTTCTCTCGCCACACATTATGGTTTTACACTCAAGGTTGTTGCTCACCTAGCCTTATCCTCTCGAGTCTAATCACTGAGTCATCTGTCTCTTTTTTCCTCTAACAGACCCCATAGCCCAAATCTTACTTTATTGTGCCAATATAACCAAAACCCATTATATCATAGGTGTTAAATCTAACCATTTTTTTCAAAATCATATCCCGTGCAGAGACCACGCCACTTTCGAAAGAGCCCTCTCTAGATCCAAAAGGCTAGTTTCGAGTTTCAAATCTGGTTGAAAAAGTTACCTTCATCGTTTGTTTATCAACCGAACAGATTTATGGAGTGCTAACATTCTGGCGTCGTTGCCAAGGAACGAAATTTAGTAGATTTTCCTAGGAGAACAACAACATTTCAGTTTGACCCCTGAGGGTAATAGAGGGACAAACATCTATACCGGCTGAAATCCTCACCTTCGCGACTCCAGTCCAAATAGACCAGTAGCTTCAAGTAGCATAGTTTAGGAAACCTAGCTCCAAACATGATTTACACCTGACAAAATCTTGACCCAAACCCCTCAGAGCCTGTATACGACCCCAAGAATATTCTGCGCAAGGATAGAGAGTAAGCGTCAGATCCATTCTACTACCTGGAAATATTCCTATCCTTCACCAAAGATGGCATGCAGAGCATTGACGACCTTGAGTTTGACACATTATTTGAGCTATATATGTTCCGGTCAAAGTCATAAACCATTTTGAATGAGACTATTTTCGACCCAAAGAAATTCTGAGCCCTAGTATCAAATAATATCCCTTAGAATATGAATCCTCCTAGGGCTATGGCCACTAGATTCGCTCCCCTCATCCTACCTACCCAATTGCATGACTTGCCTCAAAATTATAGCCAGAGGATCATTCTCTACGATGTTGAGGGAAATGTTTCCGCTCATAGGCACCTGGATTGGTTTAATGATTTCATCGACCTAGAGGAGGTGGACTACGTAGATGTAAAAATGAGGCTATTCACATAAAGCCTCTCGGGAGATGTGAGAAAATGGTTCTAAGACCTCCCGTCCGTGAGCATTCAGGACTTCACCGCATTCAAGACATCATTCCTAGATAAATGGGAAGACAAGAAAAACCCTTTGCAACTGCTAACACAATACAATAACATGAAGAAACCACTAGAAGAGACGGTGCAGGAATTCTCAGCCTGCTTTTTGAAGGTGTACAACTTGATCCCTGCAGAAGTCAAGCCGACCCCAGTGTTGTGCAGTTGCAGTACACTGATTCCTTCAAAAATGATTTTTCCCTATTGTTAAGAGAAATAAGATCAACGAATCTAGATGCTATAATGAGCAATGTTATCGAATTCAAAGTAAACATCATGGCGTCGGGAAAAATAAAACCAAGGTTAAACTGAGGCGACAAGAGACCCCAGGGAGATGCATAGCCATCGATGTCACGGTCCTTAGACGATAAATTCGACATGATGATGAAGACCATGGAGAATTTGATGAAGTGAATGTCCATGGGAAATAGACCCATTTCCCGAGAACAGAACGACCCACCTCCCTGAAATCAGAACTTTAGAAGAGGTCAAATCCCTCAAATCAGAAAGAGGGAACAAAAAGAGAAAAGGGATCAAGGTGACCAACAAACGAGACCTCCTTTCCAGAACAACTACATGGACGAGGATTTTGACCAGACATTCGATGACCAGATGCATTTTTGCAATGACCAAAACCCGCATGTGTTCCTAACGAGGAGAAAGCATGATCAATATATGAGTAGGAATGAAGATTTCGTGCCAGAGGTCGACGATGATATGATACTAGAAATAGATGATGTGTCATCTTGGGAGACAGAAGAGTTTAGGAAAGGCTATCAAAATGCCATCATGCACTTCTAGAAGATGTACAATCTTCGGAGCAAAGACGTGCCTACCGAGTTGCAAGAAACGGACCCCATAAGGAAGCCATCGGTGGAAACTACTTCCACAAGACAAATAATATCAGACAAATTGACCAAGGACATGACAAAGAAAGCTAATTCGAAGGAGGAGGTCCCCAAGAAAGCCCCGGAGATACGACGTGAGGTGAGAGGAAAAGAGGTAGAGAAAAATTGTGCCTCTTTCAATTTTGAACACGAGATGGCCAAAAGAAAAATATCTGTCTCTTTAAATGAACTTATTAGAAAGGTAGAGTATTGGGAACAAATCATTAAAATGTTGAAAATGGGGGGGACCTCGATACTCTGAATATTCAATATGATCACCCCACCATCCTTTTTAATCTATGCATTGAAGAGACAAGTGATATCGAAGATGTCCCTCCTTTCTACGTCAATCTGAAGATCCATGACGTGAACTTGCATAACACTATGATGGATTCTGGCGCATCGAACAACTTCATGCCGAAGGTGATCATGGACGAACTAGATTTGGATGTCACCATGCCATACAAAGACCTTTTCTCCTTTGATTCGAGGAAATTCAAGTGTTTGTGCCTTATCAACGACCTAGTTGTATCGTTGGCTCAAATCCCCTCTAAAAACATGGTCATGGATGTGGTTGTCGCAGACATGCCCCCAAAATTTGGCATGCTTCTCTCGAGGTCATGGGTTACAAAGTTGAAGGGCACGTTGCATATGGATATGTCATATGCCACTATCCATGTTTTTGGCCATGACAAAAGGATGTATAGAGAAGTGTTGTTGAAGTACATGGTATGCAACAGGATGCATCCACACAATCATCCCATATATACCGTCAACACCAAGGTGGGGTATTCTATATTATACAATGACCTGAATTTCAAACAGGAAGAACCAACAACCATTGTAACAACTAACGTGGAGACTGGGTGGGAAACAACAGAATGCACCAACCTAAAAGATCACGTGGAAAATAGGGTGTGGAACATGAGTTTTGATGGTGCAATCAACAAAGAAGGAGTTGGGTCTGGCGTATGGGTGAGCCCCCTTGAAGAAAGCATGAAGTTGTGCTCATACAAGATCGTGCTTGAATGCACTAACAACATGGCCGAGTATGAAGCACTAATCTTGGGATTACAAGTTATGAAAGAATTAGGCATGAAGAAGATAGCAGTGCGTGAAGATTTTGAGCTAATCATAAATCAGGTAAAGGGTGTAGATCATACGAAACACCATAGGTTGAGAGCATACAAGAATTTGGCTTTGGACCTCCTCAAAGGTTTCTCAAAATATGACCTATCTTCTATCCCTAGAGAGAAAAATCAGATCGTTGATACGTTGGCCACCTCAGCCTTGTTTTTTAAGATCCTCATATTCCCCCCAAAAAAGTATGAAATCAAGGTCAAGAATAGGCCAATAGTGCCTAACAATATCAAACATTGGCAAGTGTTCGATCATGACAAACAGGTGGAAAGATTCCTCCTTATGAGTGACAAGTTTGTTAATATAAACATTGACGAGGAATGTTGTGGTGATGAACATGAGAGCGTGGATGCACGCAGTAACAATGCCCCTTTCCAAAACCAGATCATGGGAAGGGACATAATACAATTGGAAAATAATATTATTCCAAAGGGGTTTGTGCCGCTAGAAAAGTTGTTTGACGAGAATGATGTGGCTAAGAACCCTAAGATCACTGCAAGTGAAGAAGACGTGGAATACCGCAACATAGGAACTGAGGAGAACCCGAAGATGGTAAAATTGTCCAGGACACTCAGTCCAGAGGTCAAGCAGGACTATGTAAATCTCATTAAATATTTTCCAGACATCTTCGCATGGAACTACGATGACCTGAAAGTGTATGACAAGAAAGTGATCCAACATGTTATCCCTCTCAAGAAAGATTATAAACCTTTCAAACAGAAGATGAGACAGATAA
>JASDQU010439375.1:11623-22302 GCA_032191745.1 Picea mariana
ACATTTATTTGCAAAATGACCTATCCTACCATAGTTGAAACATTTGAAAGGCAGTTTACCTTTGTATTTGCTTGATCCCTTCTTCAGCCTCTTCACAAATTTTTCTTCAATTTCATCAGGCTCAGAATCCTCATTCTTGTCTGCCTTAAATGATGCTTCTCTGGAGGTGGGTTTATCTTTAACTATTCTCATTTCATATGCAGTCAATGTTCCTAGAAGTTGATCAAACTCCAAGGTTTTTAGATCATTTAGTTCTTCTATAGTAGAGACCTTCGAATTGAACCTATCTGGGAGAGATCTCAAGATTTTATGAATTAAAGAAGGTTCCTCAATTGTTTCACCAAGTGATTTCATTGCATTTACCATTTCTTCTATTCTCAGAAAGTATTTTCCAACAGTTTCATCTTCCTTCATCTTCAGCTATTCAAACTGTATTCTGTAGGTTTGAAGCTTGGCGTCCTTTACCTTCTCATTACCTTCATAACTGCTAATGAGTTTGTCCCACATTTCTTTGGTAGTTCCTAGGTGCATAACTTTTACAAATTCTTCTTCTGCAAGTCCACTCAAGATAGCATTCATAGCCTTAGTGTTGAAGCTAAATTCTAGCTTGTCATCCTTATTAGCTAGTACAATTGGATTTATATAACCAGTGTCTACCACTTCCCAGACATCTACACCTAAAGCCATTATGTAGGTTATCATTCTAACTTTCCAGAAGGAAAAGTTTGTTCCATTGAACAAAGGGGCATTATTGGTTGAATTTCCTTCATGGATTGACATGTTTAAGCTCTAGGATCTACCCTTAGACAAAAGAGGTCGGATCTGATACCAATTGTTGGACAATTGAGAGGGGGGGGTGAATCAATTGTTACCGTGCTTAAACAATTATGCTTCTTTTAAATTATTTACAAGGCACTCAATGATAATCATAATAATGCAAGAAAATAAGCAATGGCACATTCAACATCAGTCACATATATGAGATACATAGAGACAGATATTTCCCGAGGAAACCCATAAAGGGAAAAAACCTCTTCTTCTTTATATGATAAGTAATCTTTACCTCCATTACATTATCATACATATGAGCACCAACTCATAATGAGGCTGCAACCTTTGTTTTGCAAGCTGCTACTTACTGAGAGCACCAACTAGAAGGAAGCACCAACTCCCCAAGTGTTCCATCACCAACTGGATGGAAGCACCAATTTCCAGTCACACAGGCACCAACCTGTATAACAAAGAACAACAGTTCTCCCTTGCACCACCCTGCCACCCTTGTTTCTTTGGCTGCAACCAGATGGAAGCTACAACTCCCTTTGTTCAAGCACCCACTTGAACCTCTGAGGACAACAGTCCTCCCTAGCACCTCCCTACCACCCTGAAATATAAATCTTTGCTATTATGACTTATTACAGTGATATAAATTTCTTCAATGGCTTACTGGTCTCATCATTGTTCTACTACACTGTGTTGCTCTGTCCGCATCAGTGTCTTATGCACCCCCCTTGTGCTTTCTATTCCTTTTCCCTTTTATGCTCTCTGTGCCATGTCTCTTTAATGCACCATTCCCCTTCTGTGCCTTTCTGCTGCTGAGCTCTCCTCCTTCTTCACACCTCAATACCTCATAACAACAACAATGCCACTCTTCTTTGTTCTACATCCTTATATTCTCTATGCATCTTGTGCATGCCCTGCATGTTTGAGTGCTCTGCCTATTCATCATGGCAACTCTTCAGCTTCACTGTTTGTTAATCCCATCTGTCCATCATCACTGGGTGTCATGATCAAACTGCTTCACAACACAGGCAATTGAGATTCTTCATCTTCTGTTGCAGTCGACCTCAACCTCTCTGTTGCAGTTCATGGCTCCAATGCTCTTCTAGCTGTCAATAGCCTCCACGAACAGTATATTCTCCTACTGGTAGATTCCTTGTGACCCTTCAGTTCCTGTGGAAATCACACAGAAGTCTCTTCGAGTCCTCTGGCAGAAACCATCAGTGGTTTCTAGCAATTACACTGAGAAGTGCTACAGTATCCCTCCGATCTTCTTCAGTTTCATCTGCACTGTTGGATTAACTTCTCTAAGTCTTACGTTCATTTCAGCATTATGTTCTTAGGAATTTCGGGATTTGTATGATCAAGTGTCCCCACACTCCATGTCACGATGCTCGAAATGGAGCTTGGTTGCTCTATCTCTTTCCTCTATCTCTCGCCGATGTGAGCAATGGTTGTGACCATAGCCTTATTTTCACAATTTCACATTTTGACACTTCAGCATTTTGGTACTCCTGTGGTGAAGTTTCTTGACTCTCCATGTGTGGTGCTCAAAACTTCAAAACGGAGCTTGTCTGTGACATTTCACGATTTTGGGTTTCACGATTTTGGGACTCCTCTGATGAAGAGTCTTTACTCTTGACTCCTCCTACTCCCGATATATGAAACTCTGGTATGGAGTCTTTATCATTTCTCGACTTCAGGTTTTGTGACTTTGGGACTCCTTATGATGAGAGTCTTTGTCATTTCCATATCCCAATATCCAGTACTCCAAGCAATGCGCCTGTTTCGGGTTTTCGCATTTCAGAACTTCAGGACTCCTGATGATGTGAGTCTCTGACATCTCCATATCCTGGTAACTGAAATCCCAGTATCCAACACTCCAAGCGATGCGTTGGTTTCACGATTTCGGGGTTTTGCATTTCGTGACTTCGAGACTTCTGTTGATGTGAGTCTCTGACATCTCCATCTCCCGGTAATCGAAATACCAGTATCCAAAACTTTGAGCAATGCGCCTATTTCACTATTTCAGGGTTTTGCATTTCACGACTTCGAGACTCTTGTTGATGTGAGTCTCCGACATCTCCATCTCCTGGTAACCAAAATCCCAGTATCCAAAACTTCGAGTGATGTGCCTATTTCACGATTTTGGGGTTTCTCATTTCGCGACTTCGAGACTCCTGATGTTGAGAGTCTCTGACTTCTCAATTTCCTGGTATCTGAGACTCTGAAATGAAGTTTATGCTCGGTATGTGAAATTCTTTGTTGATGTACCTCTTTCGGGATTTCACATTACGCAACTTCAAGACTCTTGTGTTGGAGAGTCTTGACTCTTGACTTCTCCATCTCCCGGTAACCGAAACTCCAAAATAGAGTCTTTGTTGAGGTGATTTTTGGGGGTTTTTCATTTCACCTTGCTTGTTAAAGAGCGTGTAATTCATCCTAGATCCAATGTCGGTCAGACCTTGGGCTTAGATCTGACGTTCATCAGGAAATCTTCAATGAGATCCATCGTTGCATACTTTGATCTTATCGAGCTTTCTCTGCAGCGTCTTCCCAAAATACTTCTGGTGCCTGCCTGGCACATCCTTCCTGTACTCAAGCCATCATCGCTGCTATACTTGCCATCAATGACAAGCATACACTGCCTGTAAAAACGTGCCAACAGATACAATCAGACAGAAAAGGGGTCAAGCTCCAAAACAATAGAACAAGAAACATATCCAAAAATCTATGTAGAAAAAATCAAAGGGGATAGGAAGGTCTATAGAGAAAATTACAGGGAGACTCCTCCACCAAGAAGATTCATATTTCAAAATCAACGACCAACAAAAACAAATAGGCCTCAAGAAGAAGAAGGATTCATAAGAGCACCTCCTTTCAGAAGATCTTCAACTCCCAGGTATCAAACTATCTTTTTTGGTTTATGTTATGCATGTAATAATTTTGGACATAAAGTTGTGAATTGTAGATCTAACAACAGGAACATAAACAACCTTGAAATTCATACAGAAAAGGGTTATCCAAGAAGGCCTAGTGAAACACAGATAAAAAGTTACAATAGGTTTGAATCATTAAGCAATGAAGTGGAATGATACAATTGTAACAACTTTTGAAACATGGCCAAATATTGCAGAATGAAAATCCCTCCTAGAGAACCTTAGAAATCATAGACAGGAACCTTAGAAAAGGACATGAATAAGAAAGTGGAATCAATACAGCAATGAAGAATGCACACTCACTTTACAAGCTAAGCAGAAGAAACGTGGTGTGTATGTTGACAATGGATATTCAAAACACATGACAGGTGATAGAGATAGGTTTCTTACATTAAGAAAGGAAAGAGGTGTATCAGCCTCCTTCGGAAATGATGATTCAGCTAAAATCATTGGAAAAGGCACAGTCAGAATTGGAAACAAGAATACAAAGGAAGAAAATGTTCTACTAGTAGAAGATATGAAACATAATCTTCTAAGTGTGAGTCAAATGTGTGACCAAGGTCATAAAGTTACTTTTGATTCACAAAAGTGCAAGATAAGAAAAGAAGNAAGTGAAATTGGAAATGAAAAGTGTTGTCTAGGAAAGGAAGATGAAAGTTGGCTATGGAAAAAAATAATGGGTCACACACATTTTGATAACCTTTTCAAAGTCAACAAAAGAGAAGCAGTTAGAGAAATGCCCTAGATCATGAAACCAACCAACACTTTATGCAAACATTGTCAACAAGGAAAGCAAACAAAGACCAGGTTCAAATCAAATGAATATTCAATGACAATACCACTGGAAATCGTGCATATTGATTTAGTTGGACCAACTACAACAAAGGGTTTAAAATGTGAGAAATACTTTATGTTATTAGTTGATGATTATATAAGAATGACTACAGTTTGCTTTCTCAAGAACAAGTCAGAATCTTTTGAAAACTTCAATACCTACAAGGAAATGGTTGAAAATGAAATGGATTCAAAAATCAAATTCTTGAGATCTAATAGAGGAGAGTTCACTTCAAAGGAATTTATGGACTACTGCAGCAGTCATGGAATAAAAAGGCAATTCTTCGTTGCTAGGACACCTCAACATAATGGAGTTGTTGAAAGAAAGAACGTGACAATACAGGAAATGGATCGAACAATGCTAATGGAATCCAAATTGACAGATATTTTTTGGACACATGTGGTGCATACAACAGTTCACATTAAAAACAGAGTAATGCTCAAAAACAACACTGACAAAAATCCCTACAAGCTATGGAAATTAAGACCAAGAAATGTGAAGCACTTCAGAGTCTTGGAAGCAAATGCTACATCAAAAGAGAAGATGGAAGAATGAGAAAGTTTGACTCTCATGTGGACAAAGGATTACTTGTTGGCTACTCAAGTACAAGGGAATCATACAAGTGTTATGACCTAAGATTGAACAAAGTTGTGGAAAGCATCAACATAAAAATTGATGAAACAAGTAGACAAGAATTAAAGGAAGAAGAAAATGAATCAATGGAACAACTTTACGAAGAAGAAACATAAAATGAAAAAGAAAGGGAAGATGAAGAGGATCCGACAGAATTAGAAGACCAAGTTCAACAAGTGCCTCCAAATACACCTAGAAGACGAGTACAAAAGAATCATCATTCAGATCATATTATCAGAAACAAAGATGCAGGAGTTGAGACTAGAAGAAGAATGTGTTCACCAGAAAAAACACACCTAGCACTCACATCTACGATTGAACCAACATGTTTTGAAGAGGCTAGCAAGCATGAATTTTGGAATAAGGCCATGGATGAAGAATTGGATCAAATAGAGAAAAATGACACTTGGGAATTGGTTCCAAGACCAAAGGATAAGAATGTAATCTGCACAAAGTGGGTATACAGGAATAAATTGAATGAAGATGGACAGGTTACAAGGAAAAAAACCAGATTGGTATGTAAAGGATATGCATAGGTTGAAGGAATCAACTTTGAAGATACATTTTCCCCAGTTTCCAGAATGGAAGCAATCCAATTTCTTTTAGATTATGCATGCTCCAAAAATATTAAAGTGTATCAAATGGACGTAAAATCAGCTTTTCTGAATGGGGAACTTGAAGAAGAAGTCTACATTGAACAACTAGAGGGATTTCAGTTGTCAGAGAATGCATATTATGTGTGTAAATTAAAGAAGGCCTTGTATGGTCTAAAACATGCTCCTAGAGCATGGTACTCTATACTGAATAAATATCTACAGCAGGTGGGGTTCAAGAAAGGAAGTGCAGACAACAACCTCTACATCAAGGTAAGTCAAGATAATATTTTATTAATTGAAGTTTATGTTGATGATATTATTTATGGTAGTGATGATGATAGGTTAAGCCAGAAATTTGCAAAGGATATGAAGAATGAATTTGAAATGTCATTACTTTGAGAACTATCCTTCTTTATGGGACTTCAGATACATCAAAGCAACCAAGGAATTTTTATTTCTCAAACCAAGTATATCAAAGAAATTCTAAAGAGGTTCAGAATGGAATATTGCAAACCAGTTATCACTCCCATGCAAATCAGTTGCAAGTTGAAAAAAGATGATGATTCAAAGTCTACAGATCAGAGGAAATACAGGTCAATGATTGGTAGCCTACTATATTTGATAGCATCCAGACCAAATGTAATGTAGGCAGTTAGAAATGTGGCACGATTTCAAGCAGCACCAAAGGAATCACATGTATTAGCAGTGAAAAGAATTTTCAGATATCTCAGAGGAACATAAGAGTTTGGATTATGGTATCCAAAAGGAAAGATCTATCACTTATTTCCTACAAAGATGCAGATTGCATAGGTTGTATTTATGACCGATGAAGCACCGGTGGAGCATCATTCTATTTGGGTCAGTGTTTAGTATCATGGCTAAGAAAGAAACAATCATTAGTATCTTTATCTATAGCCGAGGCAGAGTATATTGCAGCAACAATACGTTGTAAACAGGTTCTTTGGATGAAACAAACTCTGACAGATATACAGGTTGAGTATGATGATCCCATTCCAATCTATTGTGATAATACAAGTGCCATCAGTATCTAAAAGAATCTAGTGATGCACTCCAAGATGAAGCACATTCCAATAAAGTATCATTTTCTACGGGAACAAGTTGTAGAAAAGAAAATCAGAGTTGAGTATGTGGGCACAAAATAACAAGTGGTGGACATCTTTACAAAACCTCTTCCATGGGAATCCTTTGAGTATCTTCACCAGAGACTCAGAGTTATTTCTACTCCAAAATGAATGATTTTGAATGCTTATCTTATATTTCTTAGATGTACACAAGGAAGCACCATAAAGAGGACAATTCAGTTAGGGGGAGAAGCCCCATATGGAAATATATATTTTCCATTGATGACAAAGGGGGAGAGATTTATCAGATGCAAAGGACAGAGGCATGATTCCAGGGGGAGAAATGGTCATAGAGATGCAAAGGACTGGGACATGGTTCCAGGGGGAGCATGAGTGATATGAATTCAGTATTTCATGACATGATTTCAGTATTGCATCAGAGTGTTTCCATCAATTCCAAAGGGGGATATTGTTGATTAAGGTTGGTTGTCATTGATGTCAACCCTTGAAGAAAGTCTGGTAGAAAAAAGGTTTGGCTAATGCACCCAAGTTTGTTTAATGTAAAGATGACTCATTATTGTCTTGTTGTGGTTGATAAGAAGTACAAATGGATGAACTCCAAAGTGGTCCCCTTATGGTGAAATCCCTCATGGGAAGACGCTTTGCAGATTGAGTTATCCTAGAAGTATGGTTAGGTAACCCATGCTTCATTGTGAAATAATGATATTAATTTCATTGAATTTGTTAGTGAATCTATCCTAGATGGATAGTTCTTGTCATGTCATTTCTGGTGGTATGTGGAATGTCACATAACTCCTCACGGTTAGATAGTTATGGCCATATGAAGTTGGAGAACCCTTGTGATTCATATAGAAGCCCCTAAAAGTCAAATTGTTTGCAAAAGAAATTATTTAAATAATAAAGTAAATGGAGAAATCCCTAAAGTAAGGAAAGTGTAATGCTACATGAAAGTATAAATAAGAGGCAAAGCTCTCTCATTTAATCACACTTGAACACATTGAATATATTTTATTGTGTGAGGTGTAGAGACCGTCATTTCATTTAAACTACCATTGAATTAAAAAGAGCAGTAAATTTAAAATTCATTCAATCTAGCATATTCAATCTGAAATTTCAAAAATTTATTAATAATTTAATTCTAAAGATTCATAACTAACCTGAATCTGATGCTATCTGCAGCCGCTTGCTCCCTTCGCTTGAACTTGCTCCTTAGGACACCCCAAAACCATCCACCCTACCGACTAGTACGCCTAGCCCTAGGACATCAATGGATGTCCTAGCCCTCCGAGCCCAAAACCTCCTCAGCCCCGGTGCACTGTAAATCCCACTGTAAACCACTCTCCCAATACTCCCAGCTCTCCCCTCTCGTCGAATGCATGAAAATAATCCCCTCCATCCTCCTTCTCCACTTCCCTTATCCCTCCTTCACCGCCCTCGCACATTCACTCCCCACCAAATACCTTATCTCTTTATTAATGCCTTATTAATTGTCTTATCCTTTCTTTAAAGGTTTCCCTTTTACGTATTGGTTACGTTATCCCCCTTTGGGATACATAACCCCATTAACATTATATTTTATTTTCCCACCTATGTTTAACACTTAATTAATCAATTAATTAATTAATAAACAAATTAATCATTAACCATTAATTAAAGAGTTAAACATACTTAAACTAATCATGGTCAAAGTTAATTAATTAATAATAGATAGTTAATTAAGGTTATTTAATAATTAATTATAGTTTAGCTAATTTTTAGTAGGATTAATTATTAACTTAATCATCTCAATAATTAAGGGTCATTACATGAGGCTTATTGCAAGTACTCATTGATACATTTGAAGTTGCGAAAGTCTTAGGTAGTACGAAGGGTTGACAGTGAAATTCTAGAAATTATAGTGAATACTAAAAACACTATTTTCTTAGGTGTACATGGGATGACAGTGTATTAGGGTGCGTACATACTGAGGTGTACAAGGGATGAAAGTGTACTAGGGTGCGTATGTACATGGGATGACAGTGTATTAGGTTGCGTACATGTTGGTAAATCCATGGAAAATTGAGAATATGAAGATGCAGAGGTTCTAGATTCTGATATCAAGCTCTCAGGAAGGTCTACAGTGATCAGATACATCAGATCTATCCATTGGTTCAAAAGGTATGTCTTATTTCTATGAATAGTTGGATTTTGATGTATGCATGAGAAATGGTTATGGAGATTTTAGGATTCTTCCTAGAGACTAGTGGTTGCATGGGATCTTCTGCATAAGTCAGTTCTATAGAAATACAGTGCTGGTATATTTATCATTGATACTTCTTATTGAGGCACATCTTGTATTTCTTGGCATATGTCTAAGGGTTTGAGGTACATGGTTGAGAGCTTGTATTTTTGAAGTGGTTGATGTATTGAGAGTTTGAATATCAGAAAGGGTTTGATGATTAGATCATGTGAGGGTTATTATACTTGTTCATGATGACACACACCTATATGGAACATGACTAGAGAGAGATATATATTCTTTGGGTAAAGGTTATGTATGAGGATGCATGCATAGGGTATAGATACAGTCTGCATACAATGGCAGGTTACAGATATATGTGAAAGAAGTTAGAGAGGGTCAAAAAAAATTCAAGAGAAAGGAAACCCTAGTTTTCATAAGGCATACGCAGGCTACATAATAGTTTGGTCACGTGCATACGTGGACTACATAACAGATAGGGTGCATACATACGCATGTTGCATCACTACAGGTCGTGTACCTATTGTATTTTTTTTTATACATGTTCAATTCAAGTACAGATTGATTACAGAGAAGTTTTATAGGTTGGATGTAGGTCAGTGGTACGGGTTGATACAGTTGTACAGTGGTATATCTCACAGTGATAGTGTGACAGTGGTTTCATCATTCTACCTCTACGTCAGAGTGGTTGGATAGGGAAAGGACAGGTGGTTTTAGCCACCTTCCGGTTGTAGCCAGAGAATGTAGGGGGTTATAGCCTCCTTCTGGTTGTAGACAGAGAATTGGGGAGTTGGATCTTCCCTTCGGTTTTAGCCTGAGAAACTAGGGGGTTGGAGCCTCCTTCCAGTTGCAGTTGGAAAACAAAGGAAGTTGGTGCTTCCAATGAATGTAATTCTTCAAGACATNTATGTATGATTGTTCATTTGTTCATTTCTTATTTTCTCTGCAGTTATTGGATGATAATGCTACATTGATATAACACTTGGATTATATGGTTAAAAAGGATTATATTGCTCTATTACTGATTCACCCACCCTCTCAGTAATCCAACAGTCTTTGTATGTGGTTTGTCTTAAGAATGACTATCCATGCATGTGGGTTGTTTTGAATCTGTAGGCTATGTGAAATATATTATCAGAAATATCGTTAGCCATTCATTCATCAGGCCCTTCTTCTAGCGCCAATTATGTTGAGGGGCCCAATATCCCTTTAACTCAACAGTAGGAACCAAACCCACCTTAGAGGCCTAATTAGACTCTGCAGCATTTGATGGGTGGAATGGTTCTCTAGATCTTTCGATCTAGCTAATTTATCGATGGGATTTACTTAGTGATTGATAAGATATCTTTCTGTGAAAGTTCCTCCTTCATATTAACCATTCTCTTGACATTTTCTTTTATTATATGAGTCTGATAAAGTGAGGTGTGATGGTATAAGCCAACTGATAGAAGGGATTCTTAACTACTGAAGAAGGTTGAGCCTGGGATAACACTTGTTCTCTAGCATGAAAACAATGATATTCACACCTATTACAAGTCTAGTAATAATACATTAACT
>JASDQU010439377.1:0-10008 GCA_032191745.1 Picea mariana
ATCATTTCTGTGTATTGTGAAGATTATGCTGGATATTTTACTGTCATTCTGTCATTTCTAGCATTTCATTTTTGTTCTGCATATTTTATATATATGGTATCTTGCAGCAGTAGTAGGAGCAGAAAGATCTGTCGTGACCCTTTCTGAATCAGAGTTAGAAACCCCTGAGTCCGGAAGGTCCTTAGCACTACTAATAAAAACACCAGAAACCACATTCGTTGAGGTAGAGTTACCCAAAGAATCATGCTCCCAAGCAGAAAATTTTGAATACAGTCTTGGACAAAAAGATCTTAACTTACCAATGAGGTTTTCCGATGCATCATCCGTTGAGACTGGTTCGCTTGCATAAGCGAAATCACCCAATGCTCTAGGATCCTCTTCACTCATATACAAATCCATAGCAAGATCTTCCTAAGGATCCTCGGCTTCTTCAACACCAGTGCTAAAGGAACAATCTCTTCTTAAATGGTCAGTACAACGGCAAAGCAAGCATCGAAAAGGTATACCTTGGTAGTCCAGGCGCTAGACCATAACTTGGTCGCGCCATTCTACTTCCATAGAGTCCATTAAACCAACAGTAGCATCAATCTCGACTAACACCCTTGCCAATCTTTTATCATTTGAGAGTAACCCCGCTTCATCCACTTTTAAAAAATGTCCAAGAAGGTTGCCTATCACTATGAGTGCTTTTGTGTTCCACAAGTTTAATGGTAATCCTGGGAGTAACACCCAAACAAGTCTAAGACTGAAGTAGTCCGTGGCCAAGTTAAAACCCGTCCTCCACCTCTTCAGCATTAGAATGTCGCCTTCATAATCCCACAAGCTATTCAGTATAATCTTGGCACCTTCAGGAGATTTAAACACAAGGCCAAACCACCCAAAGGGGAGTGTGAGGAGCTATGGGACATAACCACAACGAGGTTACCAGTTGTGATTCATCCACTCTGAGAATGGTAAAGTGCAACTGGACTTATAGACAAATCGCCCGACTAGAGAACATAAAGAAAGATGACACGTTTCTTCCGGTCCAATGTCCATGCCTATAACTAAACGTATTCTCTGCCTCTTTGGCTTCCAAACCCGAATCACTTTTTTGGGTGAGGGTCCTTTACCTTTAAAAACTCCCAGTTGTTAATCCCCACAAAGAAGCTTGGCTTGTGAAACACGGGAGATAACCCTGGTCCTATCTGAGTACCTGAATTTATTGCAGAAACCCTCTGAGACAACCCTGTGCTCTCACCAAAAACGTGACTATTATGATGAATAGTCTAGCCAGCTTCATGAAAACTCGGCTCTGTCACCCTGGAGTGATCAGACATAGGAGCCAAATGAGTCTTAACTGCATGTGATGAAGAGGCATTTAAAATACCTCCACCACCTAGTTTACAACTCAACTCATCTACAGTTTTGAAAAGATCTGCCTGCTCCCATTCTGCCTCGTTTGTTGCACCCATGAGCGCACTAACTTCATGTGCCATAAGCCCAAGCTGGCCACCCAATCAGTATCCACTAACTAGGACAAAACTAGTCAGGAGGTCAGGGTTCACGGTTCCGATAACATCGCTTAAAAAAGAGGGAGTTATGGCAGTTAAGTGTATTATGACCCTGATCCCCACTTCACTAAGCTGTCGGTAGCTTGTAAAATCACCTCCAGCACTGAATGACTAGGATTCCACCATAAACCTGACAGAAAGGTATAAACAAGAGAAAAACTGTAATGACTAATCACAACCCAGTCCCAACTCACCAAAGAAACCGCCATCTGTGTCGAAACTACATAGGGATCGCCAAAATAACAGGGGCACCAGTTTCTAAGAAAGGTAATCCGTCATTGAAGCTTCAAGGTGAAGTTCAAAAAACTTTCCTTTCCAAACCATCAGCACTCGACCCCAATTCCTCATAATACAAATGCATGGATTTCACATTTATTGATGGGATGTTTATAATGTTTAATAAGAAAGTTTATTTAAAGAGAAATTTTAAATTAAAAAGTAGTTTCAAATTTATTGAATTTATGTTAATTTAAATGCCACTTTCATATTTAGGAGGACCCACATTGTCTTTAGTGAGATTCCCACATTACGAATCGAGATCGATTGGATCCCAACGAAAAGAAAATGCGCTTCTTTCATGATGTGACATCATCACTATCACATTACAATTTTTATTTTATAGAGCGCTACACTTCACCCCAACTCCCCTCTTCTTTATTATTAGAAAAGGGAATCCACATAGCACGGGATGTAGGGAGTGAAATTAAAATTAAAAACTAACAGATGCTTTCTACTTTTACTTTTTCTTTATTCTGAAATTCAACTACACAGAAACACGACCAGCCATCGATTCCCCGTATGCCCATTACTTCTCCCTGCTATTTCCCTCTCGCTCACAGGTTCTCTTAGCCAACCGTTTTCATATTCAATATATTGTCTGCTTCAATCTCCCAGTTCTCTTCTCTTACCCTTTTCCATATTTCAATATATTCTCTGCCTCAACAAACGCCATGGACCAGATTGGAACCTCAGTTGCCGCAAATCGATGACGTTATATTCCACTTTTTCAGCAAATCGATGACGTTATTCACTTGGTCCAAAACCGCGGCCTTCTGCAAACCAAGTTAAATCGTATGAAGCTGCTTTTACAAGATATCTGCAATGGATTTCAAAATCAGCAGAGAACGCCGCCCGAGTCCATCCGCGACTGTTTAGAGAGCACGCGTGATGCGGTTGCAGAGGCGAAAAGTCTCATCGATAGGTCCCAGCTGCAGCAACGGTGTCYGGATTGCATMTTCTGCAAGCCCAGAGTTTCCAGACAGATTAGAGAGTGGAACTCAAGATTTGATCAGCTCCTTCAAGAGCTTCAAACTCTCTTTTCAATATTTGCTAGTGCTCAGCAAATTGGCTCATCCTCAGCACAGCCGCCGGCAAAGGAGTTACTTCAACCCCTACCAGAGTGGGGCTTGGTAGGAATGGACATTAAATCTGCCGAGACGCAGCTGCAAACATGGTTAACAGAAGCTCCASAACTTCGCAGAATTGGTGTGTACGGAATGGCCGGGGTCGGAAAGACCACTTTGCTCAAATCCGTGTACAACTTCTAYAAGGTGAGTGAAGTCTTTGATGTTGTGATTTGGGTCACGATCTSTCAAGACTATAAAATTTCAGACTTGCAGGGYCGTATAGCAAAGGCGCTCAAATTAGACCTTTCCGACATTTCTGATCTTGATACTGATACCCGCAAGATGATGTTGTCTGCAACTCTGATTAAGAAGAAATTTCTTTTGATGCTGGACGACATGTGGAGTCCGTTGGATGTGCAACAAGAATTAGGTGTTCAATTTGAGGTTGATAAAGCTAGCAAAGTAGTATTCTCTACACGCAGCAGAGATCTGGCATTAACAGAGGCAAAAGTCTCCATAAAAGTGGAACCCTTGTCGAGGGATGAAGGCTGGGCATTGTTTGAGAGAATAGCTTTCAGAGGCGGCCATGTTTCAGAAGAATTAAATAAGTGTGCCACGAAAATCGCAGACGAGTGTGTCGGTTTGCCCTTGGCCATAACCGTGGTGGCCGCAGCGATGTCCAGCAAAAGCACACTAGATGAGTGGAATTACTGTTTGTCTCTCATGAGAAATGCAGATACTTCTTTTCCAGATACACATCCCCGTGTTGACAAACAACTCTATCGACGACTAAGATGGAGTTATGATGACCTGTCCAAAACTCCAAACTTGTAGAATTGTTTTCTTTACTGTGCTATGTATCCAGAGGATCAACAAATTGATGTGGAGAAATTGGTGCTCATGTGGATTGCCGAAGGATTTATTAAGACCAAAGAAGCAACCTATTCAACAGACATGCAGCTTGGGCACAGGTATGTAAAGCTTCTCATAGATCGTGGTTTGTTTCAGAATGGTAATTTTGAAAAGCAGAGCATGGACATAATTGTCAACAAAACTGTGAATGTATGGAAGTGGACGTATATAACAGTGCACGACATTATTCGGAATATGGCAGTCTACATTGGGGAGGAGGAGCAAAATTATTTATGTCGTGCAGGCCAACAACTCCAAGATTTCCCACACAGTCAGACACAGGCCGATTGCAAACGAATATCACTCTGCCGTAATGAAACCAAATCTATGCCAAACGATTTGCTATGCCCAAAACTTGTGAGTTTACTCTTGTCCGAAAATCCATTATCTTGTAATGTTCCTGAAAGCTTTCTGATCAACCTCACCTCTTTGAGGGTTCTAGATCTCTCCGAAACCCGTATAGAGTCAGTGCCAACATCTCTAACACAACTTGCATTTCTCCAGTTTCTCGATTTGCGATGGACTTCCATCAAGTAATTGCATGAAGGCCTAGGAAACCTTGTACAACTCCAATATCTTAATTTATGTAGTTGTGAGCACTTAGTATCACTGCCCTGTAGCATAGGAAAGCTTAAACAACTCCAATATATGGATTTATGGTCTTGCCCCCAATTAGTATTGCCACCCGAGATTTCTCAAGTCACTTCTTTGAGAAGACTAGATTTGTTTATTGGTTTAAATATTGATTCTTTGATAATGGGTAACTGGTCAGAAATAAAGCATTTAAATTTATCCTATGACACGAATAATGAGCTTCCCCAGCAGATACAGAATATGAAGAAGTTGCAGAGCTTCAGGTTATTCCACTACAAAGAGGTAAATTTGCCAAATTGGATATATGAGTTTCAACAACTTGAGAGGTTAGAATTGCTTGGATTTTCTAAAGTGGAGGAGCTTCCTTCGTTAGAGAGGTTGCCGAATTTAAAATTTCTAAAACTAGCAGAGTGCCATGAGGTGAAGGATTTGGGGATAGGGAGTTCTGGAGATCCCAGTGGATTTCCAATGTTACAGATGTTGGTTTTGAAACAAATGAAAAATCTGCAGAGTCTGACAGGGCCATCATGTGACGGAGGTGTGTTGAAAGAAGGAACACTTCCTAAACTTAGTGTGTTAAAGATTTTTGGATGTCCAGCATTAAAGAAATTGCCTATGGATATGGAGAAGTTACCCGATTTAATAGCATTATATGGCCAGAAAAGATGGTGGAAAAATATAATTTGGAAGGATAATAATATGAAAATATACCTTCACAAAGTATTTAAAAATAAGGAGAGATAAGATTAAAAGTAAAAATAGGTGGAATTATTTAAGACTAAAGTGTAATCTTTGTCTTAAGTGTAATAATGTAAATAAATATTTGAGATATGTAATTGTATTGAAAGTTTGTATATTTTTCTATAACATTTATTTATTGTATAAATGTTTGTTTGTTTGTTGTTGTTTTTTTTAAATTTAAATTTGTAAAAAAATAACTTTTTATGTTTGTAAAAGGATAATATTAAATATTTGATAATTTTTTAATTTAATTATTTTTATTGTATTTTTTATAATAATAATGTTATTTAATTTTGTGAAAGAAATGTGTATATTAGTGTATTTAACTCAACTAATTATATAGTTACAAAAAAATAATATTTTAATTTATATATTTAACTTTTTATGTGTTAAGTTCCATGAGGATTAAATCTTTTTAAGGGAACTATTTTTTAAATGTGTAATAGGAAAAGTTTGCACCATGAAATTTTGATCTTTCTCCATAATTGATAAATTCTAGATTAAGATGGATCTAGACTAATTTTTGATATATTTCATTATCACTTCAAGTTGAATAATATTAAATGAGTGAGTGAGTTATTGTTATTATTAATTTATAACTGGAATTTGGAAATTTTATATGAATAAAAAATTGCACCATAGCTCGCAACAAAATTACATCAAAGTTTTGGTTCTAGTTTTTTAAAACAAGAACAAAAATCATTACTAATTATGACCCTATTACACAACCTATCTAGCAGTACTTCTAAGTATTTTTTGATAGTATAGATTCTACAAAATAAACCTAAGATCCTAAAACATTTATAAAACATGGAACCTAATAGAAAGCATGACGATTCCGAGCTTGACAATTTCCATGTCTTTAGGTAGCAGGTGCACCATTCTATCTTCCTTCATTCCCTCAATGTTGGAATTGATTCATTACACTTGGTTTGAAGCTGTCGAGTGATCTTTCTGGGTCATATTTTTTACCATGTTCCTCAGCATGTTGCATTCCACCTCCAAACAACCATTTGACACTTTTGTTGAACCAAACTACCCATAATTGTTGTTATTGGAGTGGTGACCTAATGCTCATTCTCATGATTTTTTTTGTAGCTATGAAGATTGAGGTTATATTACCTTGTATAGATTCCTCATGGTTCCTTAGAACACATCAAATCTCCTATAATTCCCAATAATCCACCCTAAATTTACTACAGTCAAATCTCCCAGTCAGAATTGCATTCTCTATACTTCCCTCTGTGTAGATTCCTTAGTTCACCTTCAAGCCACAAAAGTCCCACTTTTGGTGTATATGATAAATTATGTTGTCTAGATTACCACCCACCAAAATATAATCAAGTAGAGTCAAAGAGGGTTCAAACATGAAGAACTAACTGTTGCATGAAAATAAAATGAGAGCACTTGCAAAAACTGTGAAGCCAGAGATAAAAATGATCCAAATAATTACGTGCCTCCATAAGCTAATATGATTCATGAGTTTCAACCTCCATCCCAATGAAACCCTGAGTTGGCTTGGAACGAGTAATAATAATACTATTTGTGATGAAATACACCATAGAAGAGCTTCTTAGAATTGAGTAATACTCATATTGAAGGGACGAAAACACCCTTGAAGAAATGACCATGACACGAGCTAAAACCACAAAGCCCAAGTTGAATATAATCTAAACAAATGCAAGGATCCTCGAATAGATATTCAATGCACAACATAATTTACAATTGTACTAATTATGTCCACGTTTATTGAAATAAATCGACAATGCTCTCAAGCCTTATTACATTCATAGAGCATATGCACAGGTCTCTAAATCACCCAACACTACTCACAACTATAGAAGACTAAATCAATGGAGAGCCAAAGGCACAAATTACATGAAGTTTTAAGATATTTAAACTATGAGGACATGATTGTTCAGTTTCCAAGTCTATTCATTTTTTTTGGTAAACAAACATTTACTCAATTAATACATGGTTAACAATTTCCTCTTGAACTTCCAAATACAACCCAAGCTTCATGGTTTGGATATTAAAAGTCAAAATGGAAAATTTATACATGGAAGGAATTTTGAGTATTTTGTCGTGATCTATGTATGGCTTAGGTGCATCCCTTAAACTAAATATATTTGATGAAATTTGGTGGGAATATAGAGGAATATGTCCTCGACAATATAAAAAATATAAACTCTAACTCTAAGTATCGAATGCACAAAAGTCAAAACACCCTTGTTACCACGGAAATTTGGAAATTCCTACATATTGGTTCAGGACATATCATGGTACTTAAACTCAATATTTTTTATTAAATTTGGTGGGAAGATATAGGAATGTGTATTATATAACAAATCAAAATTTCATACCATGAATTCAATAATTGAAGGCACATTGATCAAAATAGTAAACCACTATTACCATCAAAATTAATTTATATGATTTGGTTTTGGACTTAGACACAGTACTTGAAATCAATATTTTTGTTATGAAATATGAGGGATTCCTATATAACATATCCAAATTTCAAACCTTAATTCGAATATATGAAATCACATTGATCAACTATCAAATCGTTGTTGTTATTGAAAATATGAAAAAACATGAAATAAAGTCAAGAACAAAATAAAAATCTTTTTGGGTGTGCAAGATTGCCAACACCCTAGGGATGTTCTTGCATTAGACTCTCCTTCTTGTAATAACTAAGTATCTTACTCACAATGTTATTGATAAATAAACAATTGATGGATATCTAATCTTCCTCTTTTTATTCCACTCTCTTCCTCACTTTCCTCTTCCCTTTCTACATTTGGCATTTGTCTTCATATTTTTTCACTCTTTTCGTCTATACTATTCAACTATAGTCAACAACTCATACCTACCTTTATTTATAACTCGACCTTCTCCTTCAACATCTATGGAATATTTTTCATCTATTTTGGATCATTGGGTCTTCATATTTATAAAACACATGGTCATTATTCCTCTTTGTCTCATAATATTCAATCTCAACAATATTCATCGTGATGAACTTTCGGAGCACCACATATTTCTCTAATTCACATCGAATTAGTCCAATGTGAATTATCTTCACAATCTACATTAGCACCTAAGTGCTTTCCTCCTTCACATATTATTCTCAAAAAGGACTTTCTGTTACATATCCTTGATCTTTGATTGAATTCATGGTCTCATTCTCAACATAGATTATTGCATCCTACCAAATAGGGCTTACTACCTCCCTATCCTCCCTCTAAATATTGATCAACAATGATTCTAATTTATTTTTTTAAGAATAACTAGGTAAATTGTATTGATAAAAGGATACAACAAATGTTACAATAGAGGTTACAACACTACATAGCTCCATATAGTGTCAATATAGCAATTATATAGTCCATAAAACATCCTATTACAAGCCCAAAACATAAATTGTCTTTGTCCTTATGCAAAATTACCCAATTCTTATTTATGTTATATATACTATACAATATAGCTAGTATTCTTATAGTCCTGTAAAGCATTTAAATTAATAGTGAGCATAGCAGCTAGAAACATCATCCAAACCTATACTTTCTAGTTTAGTTTCCTAGTTCACAATTACCATTTCTTTGTCAAACTAGTGCATTGTTTCTTCCTCCTTTAACTCTCCTCTAGACGAGTTAGCTTAAATCATTTGATTCAAGGTCGTGGACTGGTCACCCCTATGAAGATTGTGTGTCGAATGTCATAGAAGGTTGCATTCATATTCCAAAACTGCCAATTGCTGCTTCAATTTCCATTAGAAATCCCATGATTTTTGCTACCTATGTTGTGATTTGACTTTCAATTTCATGAATTTTTTAAGAAAGATTGAAGAGAGAAGACATGTTACAGTGAACGTGTTCTTCAAGGCTTCTTAAAAATCAACAAATTTCTTAGAAATCTCTTGAATCCATTATTTGTCTTGTTGTAGCAATTCCTTATGCAAATGGAGTGTATACCCTACCTATAGAGGCCACCTCACTCCTCAAATCCTAGTCGCTTCGTGATCTCCTCTATCCCAGAATGTAAATTTGAAAGCACCTCTCAGTGCTCAGTTTCGAGTGCTTCCAAATACTTGAAGCCACAAACTAGTATTTCCCACAACGCTTGAGCTCAGGGCCAACTTGAATTCTTTTGAATCATATAAGTTGTTAATCCACTAAGGAGGTGGTTATCCTAGAAATTCCCTAGAGTAAAGAAACAAACCAAAGAACAATTGAAATACAATAAAACTAGATACCTTGCAAAGGAGTTTAACATACCCCCTATTCTTGTCAAACAATGACATCATTATTCCACAACGAGCTAGAATTGTAAGGAGAAATATAACATAAGCATGCCATGTGATAACTTATGGGTCCATTCATACTTTCCATATGATGTTTCACCAACATTAAACGTTTCATAGTACTAAGCATTGATTAAGGGATTAATTGGTGAGTTGGTACACCATTAATTGTAAGCTCCTCCTCATTTTGATTTGATCCAACATTGGCCCACCAGTCTACTTCTCTATTTTTTTCATGCAAGACATGATAAAATTTTATGTCGAAAAAGGAGCCATCTATTTTTCTACTTCGATCTAGAATTGAAGCTAGGGGATTATCTATAGGCTCTAAATTGTTCACCATGTGATTAATAATAGTCCTAAAGTCTCCTATTACTTTAATGGATTGCACACCAATGCCTTTGGATGTTTTGAGTCCTTTCCATAGAGAACATGTTGCTACTTTGTTATTGGAAGTGAGACGAAGTCCCCAAGCATAATAAGCTTCAATTGTCCCTCTGGGGTCTGTGATGATCCCCCCTTGTTACCTGGCACCCCAAGATTCCCCTTTGAGACT
>JASDQU010439377.1:10028-23345 GCA_032191745.1 Picea mariana
TATTACAAGCCCAAAACATAAATTGTCTTTGTCCTTATGCAAAATTACCCAATTCTTATTTATGTTATATATACTATACAATATAGCTAGTATTCTTATAGTCCTGTAAAGCATTTAAATTAATAGTGAGCATAGCAGCTAGAAACATCATCCAAACCTATACTTTCTAGTTTAGTTTCCTAGTTCACAATTACCATTTCTTTGTCAAACTAGTGCATTGTTTCTTCCTCCTTTAACTCTCCTCTAGACGAGTTAGCTTAAATCATTTGATTCAAGGTCGTGGACTGGTCACCCCTATGAAGATTGTGTGTCGAATGTCATAGAAGGTTGCATTCATATTCCAAAACTGCCAATTGCTGCTTCAATTTCCATTAGAAATCCCATGATTTTTGCTACCTATGTTGTGATTTGACTTTCAATTTCATGAATTTTTTAAGAAAGATTGAAGAGAGAAGACATGTTACAGTGAACGTGTTCTTCAAGGCTTCTTAAAAATCAACAAATTTCTTAGAAATCTCTTGAATCCATTATTTGTCTTGTTGTAGCAATTCCTTATGCAAATGGAGTGTATACCCTACCTATAGAGGCCACCTCACTCCTCAAATCCTAGTCGCTTCGTGATCTCCTCTATCCCAGAATGTAAATTTGAAAGCACCTCTCAGTGCTCAGTTTCGAGTGCTTCCAAATACTTGAAGCCACAAACTAGTATTTCCCACAACGCTTGAGCTCAGGGCCAACTTGAATTCTTTTGAATCATATAAGTTGTTAATCCACTAAGGAGGTGGTTATCCTAGAAATTCCCTAGAGTAAAGAAACAAACCAAAGAACAATTGAAATACAATAAAACTAGATACCTTGCAAAGGAGTTTAACATACCCCCTATTCTTGTCAAACAATGACATCATTATTCCACAACGAGCTAGAATTGTAAGGAGAAATATAACATAAGCATGCCATGTGATAACTTATGGGTCCATTCATACTTTCCATATGATGTTTCACCAACATTAAACGTTTCATAGTACTAAGCATTGATTAAGGGATTAATTGGTGAGTTGGTACACCATTAATTGTAAGCTCCTCCTCATTTTGATTTGATCCAACATTGGCCCACCAGTCTACTTCTCTATTTTTTTCATGCAAGACATGATAAAATTTTATGTCGAAAAAGGAGCCATCTATTTTTCTACTTCGATCTAGAATTGAAGCTAGGGGATTATCTATAGGCTCTAAATTGTTCACCATGTGATTAATAATAGTCCTAAAGTCTCCTATTACTTTAATGGATTGCACACCAATGCCTTTGGATGTTTTGAGTCCTTTCCATAGAGAACATGTTGCTACTTTGTTATTGGAAGTGAGACGAAGTCCCCAAGCATAATAAGCTTCAATTGTCCCTCTGGGGTCTGTGATGATCCCCCCTTGTTACCTGGCACCCCAAGATTCCCCTTTGAGACTNATAGTACTAAGCATTGATTAAGGGATTGATTGGTGAGTTGGTACACCATTAATTGTAAGCTCCTCCTCATTTTGATTTGATCCAACATTGGCCCACCAGTCTACTTCTCTATTTTTTTCATGCAAGACATGATAAAATTTGATGTCGAAAAAGGAGCCATCTATTTTTCTACTTCGATCTAGAATTGAAGCTAGGGGATTATCTCTAGGCTCTAAATTGTTCACCATGTGATTAATAATAGTCCTAAAGTCTCCTATTACTTTAATTGATTTCACACCAATGCCTTTGGATGTTTTGAGTCCTTTCCATAGAGAACATGTTGCTACTTTGTTATTGGAAGTGATACCAAGTCCCCAAGCATAATAAGCTTCAACTGTCCCTCTGGGGTTCGGGGTCTGTGATGATCCCCCCTTGTTACCTGGCACCCCAAGATTCCCCTTCGAGGCTCCATCAAAAAATGAATGATGATAAGTATTCCAATTTTCAAAATCATAAATGATTTTCCCAAGTTGCCAACTTGGTCTAGAAAATTGGTTGGGAAATTTTTTGCCTAAGTATTGATAAGATATTTGAAACTACCCAAACTATTCTTCTTCATCTAGATTTAGGAACTGATATATATATTGAGATATTTACCTTTGGAGATAATATATTTTTCTAACATACTTTTTTCTTTTGTTGCTACTAAGGATGGAATATATATCCCATGATGAAAAATTACATGATTCTTTGCAAGCCAAATTTTCCAACACAAAAGTTTTGGCAATGCTAACCATATTCTTCTGAATAATTGTTTTCTTTTGAGAATTACTTTGTAGGATCTATTCTAGGTTGTAAACGTAGATTTCCAAGAATAAAACATACTCATTTTGTTGTTTAAGCCTTCAAATGTCATTTTCCAAACTTTGATGGACAAATCACACTAGAAAAAGAAATGATGAATCAATTCCAAGTTTGCTTGACACATCACACATCTCAAGGGACCCTGTATGCCATACTTTTGTAAATTTTTAGATATTAGTACTTTTCTCATGAATTAGAGTCCAACAAAATATGTTTACATTTGATATGCCATCTATGTTCCAAATTGTATTCCATATTGTTGATCTTGGAGGTAGTGCTAGATTCTACAACTAAAAAATGTATCCTTGTTTGACACTATATGAAACATCTCCCCAAGATATTCGATTTGGAATGGTTGTATTTTGGAGCGCACAACCTTTCAAGGTGAGAATGAGCTGGGAAATCAAATGTTTCACGTGATGAGGAGGTATCTCTATTTTCCAATCTTCCCACTCCCCCGATTCATCGTACCAAGAGGAAATATCTACTAAATTTTTCATATTTTTTCTATCTATCCAGTATTTTAAGGGGAGAAGTTCTTGATGACTTTACAATGCTTCCTTACCCATCATATTGTCTGACCAAATGCTGATATTTTTCCCATTTCCTGGAAACCATGATAGTTTAGATCACATGTGTGGGATTGTTTCTTTTAATAGCCTCTAGATATATGATCCTTTCTTGATTTCTTGAGAAGAATCTAAGCACCTCTTCCAATTGCTTGCAATTTTTTTATGGAGGATTATTTTCCACCAAGTGTTCTAGCCAGAGATGAGCCTCCGGAGCATTTTTGCACTTAAGTCTAAGTTCATTAAAAAGGGGTCCTTGACACATAGTCCTCCATGATATTTGGGAGCCCTTACAATTGTCCAGTTCACTAAGTGGAATTTCTTTGTGTTGACCTTTCCTCCTTTCGATACAAATTTCCTTAGCTCTCAAGCCATTTGTTGCATGATTCCTACTAGAGCTAATAGACTGGAGTAGTAAAAAATTGGCAAAGCTATGTGGACATGTTTGATGAGGAGCACTCTACCTACTCGGTTCAACCAGTGTGTCCCCCATTGCTAGAACTTTGACTTGAATTTATTGAGCACGATATGTAATGATTGAGCAGTTAAATTAGATAAAATAATGGGCATCCCTAGATACCTAAAACAAGTCCATGTTTCCTGATGAGGAAACATTAGAATTCTTGAAATTTCTTGCAAGATTCCTTTTTTCTCATTCCATCCATAAATTTGGCTCCTTTTATGGTTTATCTTGCCTCTAGATACCAAGGTGAAGAGGTTAAGAACCCTTTTAAACCTGGCTTCAATAATGGTTGAATCTCCACCCANAATGAAATGATGAATCAATTCCAAGTTTGCTTGACACATCACACATCTCGAGGGACCCTGTATGCCATACTTTTGTAAATTTTTAGATATTAGTACTTTTCTCATGAATTAGAGTCCAACAAAATATGTTTACATTTGATATGCCATCTATGTTCCATATTGTTGATCTTGGAGGTAGTGCTAGATTCTACAACTAAAAAATGTATCATTGTTTGACACTATAGGAAACATCTCCCCAAGATATTCAATTTGGAATGCTTGTATTTTGGAGCGCACAACCTTTCAAGGTGAGAATGAGCTGGGAAATTAAATGTTTCACGTGATGAGGAGGTATCTCTATTTTCCAATCTTCCCACTCCCCCGATTCATCGTACCAAGAGGAAATATCTGCTAAATTTTTCATATTTTTCCTATCCATCCAGTATTTTAAGGGGAGAAGTTCTTGATGACTTTACAATGCTTCCTTACCCATAATATTGTCTGACCAAATGCTGATATTTTTCCCATTTCCTGGAAACCATGATAGTTTAGATTACATGTGTGGGATTGTTTCTTTTAATAGCCTCTAGATATATGATCCTTTCTTGATTTCTTGAGAAGAATATAAACACCTCTTCCAATTTCTTGCAAATTTTTTATGGAGGATTATTTTCCACCAAGTGTTCTAGCTAGAGATGAGCCTCCAGAGCATTTTTGCACTTAAGTATAAGTTCATTAAAGAGGGGTCCTTGACACATAGTCCTCCATGATATTTGGGAGCCCTTACAATTGTTTAGTTTACTAAGTGGAATTTCTTTGCATTGACCTTTCCTCCTTTCGATACAAATTTCCTTAGTTCTCGAGCCATTTGTTGCATGATTCCTACTAGAGCTAATAGAATGGAGTAGTAAAAATTTGGTAAAGCTATGTGGACATGTTTGATGAGGACCACTCTACTTACTCGGTTCAACCAGTGTGTCCCCCGTTGCTGGAACTTTGACTTGAATTTATTGAGCACAATACGTAATGATTGAGCAGTTGAATTAGATAAAATAATGGGCATCTCTAGATACCTAAAACAAGTCCATGTTTCCTGATGGGGAAACATTAGAATTCTTGAAATTTCTTGCAAGATTCCTTTTTTCTCATTCCATCCATACATTTGGCTCTTTTTATTGTTTATCTTGCCTCCAGATGCCAAGGTGAAGAGGTTAAGAACCCTTTTAAACCTGGCTACAATAATGGTTGAATCTCCACCCAATAAAAGGGTGTCATCAATGAATTTCAAATGATTAATAATTTTGACACCTCTTACCACTTTGATCCCTGGGAGATTTCCTGATCATCTTTCAAATTCTAATTTCCTACTCAAAGATTCTACCATAATAGTATAAAGGAGATGGGTTAAAGATAAATCTTGGAAGAGCCCTCTAATTCCTTTGAAGAAGGAAGTGGACCTTTTGTTCACCAATGGGGAAATCCAAGGATTGTAGACGCAAGTTAAGATCTAGTATATAAAAGAAGGACAAAAACTAAATTTAAAGAGAATATCTAGAAGAAAGGGATGGTGCATTATATCAAAGGAATTAACCATATCTATCTTGATGATCATACCTTTGTATTTGTTTGCTTTGATGGAATGCACCACTTCCTGAACCAAAATAATGTCATCCACTATTTTCCTCGTCAACATCAAACCATCATGATTCTCATAGATGATTTTGGGCAAAATATTCTTCAATCTATTTTCTATTATCTTAGTCAAGACTTTCTATGAGGCATTACAAAGTGAGATGGGTTGAAACCTTGAGAATGAAGAGGTGTTGGATTATTTTTGGATAATAGCTAAGAAAGAAGAATTGGTGCTCCCTCCAATCTAACAAGACTTATGAATGTATTGTAAAATTAGTTTAAGGTCTATTTTGATGATATCCCAACATTCTTTGCAGAAATGTATTGTAAAACCATCCAGTCCTAGAATTTTGTCTGGGCTGAGACCCCAAACTTTATTTCCTTCATCCATTATGAATTCTCATTGGAGGAAATGACCGATGGGATATTCTCCAACATAGTTGTCGTGACTTATGGATGAACCCCTTCATTCTTAGTATAAAATTCCTCAAAATGGGAACTAACATCCTCTTTGATTTTTGCAAATTAATTAAGAGTCTTGCCATCATCCATAGTAATATCTTTGACAAATATTCTCAGAGTCCTAGCCTTAACTTGCCTATGAAAGAATTTTGTTTTCTTGTCTCTTGATCTTAGCCAAAGGCTACATGACTTTAGCCTCCACCATTCTTCCGAATGTCTCAATGCTTTGTGGTATTTTTGAAATACTGCATTCTCTTCTTTAAGCATGTTAATGGCTAATTATTTAGTCTCCAATATGTTTTGAAAGTTGGCCAATTGGGATCTGAGTTCTTCTTTCTCTCTTTCAGGAGGTGAATACACCAATTTTTCCCATTCCTTTAAGACATTATTCACATCCTTTAATTTATGTTCCCATATAGAAACAAGGGAACCTTCAATCCATTTACTCCATTCACTATGAATGATACTAACAAATGTTTCAACTTGAAGTCATAAAAGATTAAATCTAAATGGAATTGGCCCAAAATTAGAGGCATATTGCATCACCAAACTATAGGTTTGTGGTCTGATGTCGCCCAGGGGAGAATCCTTGACAATATCATGATATTAGTCAAAAGTAAGTCACTTTGGACTAAAAAATGGCCCAAGAAAGCTACCATATTTCCTTTTCATAATCTCTTATTTAACCAAGTGAACCTACCTTTAGAAGGTTTTATATCTACCATCTCCCATTAAAAAATCAGATCTTCCATTCTCTCTTTGAAGGGATATCTTACCACACTATTGCTTCTCTTATCTTTCTAACTTAGAGTTACAATAAAATACCCTCCTATTGTGATGTTGTGATGGTATTATGTATTCTCCATTGCAAACAATGAATCACAAAAGTCCACATTTTCTTTGTACAAGACCAGTACATACACATTAAACACATTTATCTTCATACATGAGTATATATGGGATAGAGTTGTTAATATCTAATGCTGGGTCTGGAAAGTGAATTATAAATGCCATATATGGCTATTCCAAGCTATGTAGAGGGCCATCATAGGCACCCATTGAATTTATTACTTGTCCCTCACTTAACATCCATTGGTGCTTGCACATTTTAACAATTTCTTCAGCCTCTAACTTAGTCTCTTGGATTTGGAGGATAGAGGGTTTTTCTATTTTTATAATATCCCTTAATTATTCTTCCTTGAACCTACTACCCATCCCACATTTGTTCCAAGATATGATATTTATCACTTATCTGATGGTTTTGAGATCCTACTAGCAGGTGGGTTCACCAGACATAGTTTCTTGACATTCTTGAAGCTTGTACCCATAGTTCATTCTACTGTGGTTTGTGAGCTCAATTATTTCTCCTTGTTCACTATTGCTTCTCTTAATTTGTTAGTTGTATTTCTTCCTACCCTTTTACTTCTATTTCTCCTCAATTTTTTCTTCTTTTTAGCTTGTTTTTATTTTTATTTTTTGTGATTATTAATTCTTGAAGACATTATCTTCTACTTTGGGCTTTGATATATTTATTCCTAATGATCAGAAACATTACTTTCTGCCCATAGTGAAGGTAGCATTTCTATAGTTTCCCCTAAGACATGGATTGAAATAGAAATATTTGGTCCTATTGATGGTTCTACAAGAATTTCTTTATGAGATAAATCTTGAGACAGAGTCTCATGCTTATTAGATCCAAATTTTAAACCTCCCCCCTTTGGTCGATCGTGAGATTTATTAGACACTGCTTGAGAGTTCAACTTTTCCATTTTAATCAACATGTCACTTGAAGGAAATAAATTTTGGTGGGGAGGATAACAATTATTCCTCCAAACCACCTAAACCAACCCAATTAAAAGAATAATAATATGAAAATATACCTTTATAAATTATTTAAAAATAAATAAAAATATAATAATCATGATAAAACAAAAGACCCGAAGGACAAATATATATATAATCTTTTCTTGTAAGTGAATTAATGTAAATCTCACATTGCATAGAAAGTACTTGCATTTTATCATTGGCCTTATGTAAAAAGATTTCCCTCATCTCTGTTCAAATTTGCAAAAAGTAAACACTTATACTTAAGAGGGGATAACACTAAGTGTCTTATGATAAACCTTTTTTAGTAATGCTTTTAACTTTATTAAATTGTAATGTTTATAATAAGGAGGATAATGTATATATATATATATATATATATATATATATATATATATATATATATAGATGATGATGATGATTAATGTCGAATGAAATCAGAATTGGTCTATCGAACTTTAAGAAGGTAATATATTACTTCAATTTCTTTAAAATTGTATTCCTATGCTAAAAAAGCATTGAGAGAAGTGTTCCAAGATCGCCATAGTTTTGATGGCATTAGAAGGTTATGAAGGTTTGTATTATGACAAATATTTTTAAAATGGGATCTAATTTGGGTATAGGCAGGGCATTCTAAGAGAAAGTGTTTTTCATCTTCAATCCTCTTAGTGTACAAAGACGACATATTCTTTCGTTTGAAGATGTTTTGGGAATTTTCCAATGCCCAGTTTCACTACGCAACTCGTGAGAGTTTGTTCATATTTTAGCGATGTTGATTTTCTTCTTTGCACTTGTAAAAACTGAGAGGTACTTTTGATCTTATAAACTACGCTGACCACCTCCTTGTAGTATCTTATCTTCTTTTATCCTCTAGGTCTTTATCACACCACATATTCTCCTTAAATTTAGATGTGATAATATTTTTAATATTATCAGTATTCTGCATGATGACTTCTTCTTGTATTCCCCAATGATTTAGCTAAGATTTGGCATCTTTATGCTATCCCCACTTGATTCATTGGTGGTTTTGGCTAGAATTAGAAGCAATTTTGGGGCACCTCTTGTTGTCCATGTTGTTTATCTTGTTCTTGTACATTAGGTACCTAATCATAGTAGTGCTCTCAATGGGGGAAAGACTCGCTTCTATGAGGAGGATAGAATATGGTGTATTGTCTTTAATTTTGATATTATAAGGTATAAATTTCTTTTATATTTGTTCTATATTTCTCCAAGGTTCTCTAGAGATACTACTCCCCAAACTTCACATCCATGTAAGATAACTAGAGTGACAAGAGTGTGAAAGAGAATTTTTTTTATCCCAAAGCCAAAGGTTTGCTAATTTACAATTGTTTTAAAGACCATGATAAGATTTCCACCCTCCTTTTATCCTTTTCTCATCATTATAGTTTCAATTGAGATTTTGATGAATATTAATTCCAAAATATTTGTATGAAGGTACTTCCTCCATGATATTGTTGTCATATTCAAAAGTATCCCAGGTGATGTTTTTGGGTTTAATTATCATAACATTTGTTTAGTTAGTGTTCACAGTCATACCCATACTAGAGCGTAAGTCATTGATGATTATTAGTTGCTTACCTAGGTCATAGGGGCTCTTCGTCATAAGATTAATATCATCGACATAAAGAAGAAGGATCATGACTATACTAGTGAGAGTTAGGTTGACACAAACTGCATATTCCAAACAATCTTCTAACTTGTCAATATAGATGCCAAAAAGGGTAGGGAATATGGAACAACCTTCCTTGACTCCTATATTATAGTTAATTTCTCCTAACCATCCCTATAACATACCCAGCCACCCACAGGCCTGGGCACGCTGCTTCAAATTAAATCCTTCAAGATGTATTTGAATTTCTGATGACATTTAATTTAATAAGGAAGCATGAAAGTCTCACATGAAATCATCAATATTCATGCTATAGAATAAAAGAAATGAATATAATGCCATGCACAACAATAACCAACAAGCATGCATATTATAAAATATGAGTCTTAGATATAATAATTAACTCACAACGAACATAAATATATCAACAAGGACACCATGATAGAGAGAACATATCTTTAAAAACATGATTCACCAATTGGCCGCAGACCAAGGACGTTCAACCCAACTGTAGACATTATTGTTCCAAGTATCAACAATGATGTCACCCTCGAGCCAGGGATATGAATCCACAAGGACAGTTACAGGGTTTCACTTAGCTTCCCAAACCATTCAACACTCAAGCTCTCACATGTTTCTCACTACACATCAATCCAAAGTACACCAATTCTCTTCTCTACAACCTACACAATGCAAGAGAATGGAACACCCATTCTCTGCCACAGAGTCCCTCAAATTTTCCACCTCCTTCCAGGGCTCCAGTGCATCTGGTCAATAATCTCCCTGTTGGGGCTCTCAGGAATCACAACTGTGAATAAAATATAGTACATGCCAATGCTTCTCAAGCATGTAGCCACAAACTCATGGATGGAATACACCAATCATTACTATATCTAGCAAACAATGGCTTCTTCCTCAACAATTCTCCCCCATTTCCCCATCCAAGGAAAGAATGAATGAGGAATGATGATTGAGCAACAATGAATGAAAGAGTGAAAGTGTGAGTGGAGAAGAACCCCCAAACAACCTACAAGATGGGTTTATATATTTACTTGGAAATCAAGAACCACATGGACTTCCCTATTGTTGGTCCTAAGGTATGCACCTGACTGATAATGGCAAAGCTAGGCCACCTCAGTTGTTGGAATGACTGGTTTTTATAAGTTTGGTTTATTTGTTTTGATGATCAACTGATAGATGAGGTTCAAGGGCAGGGGTCTAGTTGGAAAATTCCACAATATTCACCACAATTTTTCCCTTAGCTAGTGGTATGCATTCTGGTGTAGTAGATACAAGATATAAAAGTAGAATAGAAACACTGACAAACATGCAATTTGTCACTTGCAGCTATAAATTTCAGATCTAATACATTGCATTAAAGCTAAAACAATATTTGGAATACACTTCTCAACAGGCTGTAAGCACATTAGTTGAAAGAGAAAGAATATTTTCTTTGCAAGACATTCAACCCGCATCCGAATAAGAAGAAAATACAAGCAAGATTGAGAAAAGACAATATGTTCACTATAAATTATATTCATTGAGTAGAAAACTTTATAGATCTTTACACTTCATAAGCCCAGTCTATATCCTAATAGCTTGATACACCCAAAAAGCTGAACCTCTTTACATTCACATATTCTTCTATTTATCCACCAAAAGGATTCAAATTCCTATCTCATATCTAAATTCTAGAGTTAAGCTTTGTATTACATTCAGATCTGTAGATATTAAACTTCACCATTCAGTTATGATTACAATTCATGAACACATATTTACATCGAGTGAAGTAGAGTTTAAGTGCTAGTTGGTAGGGATAAATCCCCTTTTCTGGGCCCATAACTTCAACCTAATCAAAATATTTTTTTTATCAAAAAGAAATTTGTTACAACTAGTTGTAATATCTCTGACTAAAAAAAAAGATTCTATCATTGAAACTAGAGTCATTGATGATAACTAAAGTGTAGGAGTTGCACAACAAAAGTCTTCAAAAGTTGGAACTGGTTATTGACTTTTCATGGATCCACACATATGCCACTAACTAGAGAAAGGCCTTCACATTAGAGAAAAAATTACATAGGCTTCGAATTTCCTTACTTGTTGACAACAACAGACCTAGATGATCTCCTTTAGGAACATGCAGGTCTTTTGATGTTTTTTCTGCAACTTTTGGTACTTTTTTTGTAATTTTGAATGTTGCATCTCCAATGTTTGATTTTTTTGTTGCAACTCTTGAATATTTTGCCTCATGCTATCATTCAGTTGTTTGAGGGTTTTGACTTGACGTTTTTTGTCCTCCATAACCTTGTTACCTTCAACTTTAGGCTTGATCTCTATTTTAACTATGTTCCCATTTTTAAGTTCATGCTCTTCCTCAACAACAGGCCTATTGAGATCAATGGAGAGCTTAGATTTCCTAGGTCTCATATCATACTTGGGATTCTTATCAGGTTTGTCTTCAATGATGTCTTTCACAGGTTCATGTATCATCATCATTTTCCACCTTGCCTCTGGTTTGGTCTCCTCTAAAACTTGCTCTGGGACATGCTCTTTTTCTAGACCAGTTCCTTCAAAATCCTTATCTGGGTCTGGGCCAATGTATTCTAAATATTTCTTTGGGTCTGGACCAGTAGTGTACTCTATTTCCAAATCAATAGGTTTAATACCTGAGCTATGTCCCTTGTTGTTCTTCTTTTTGGTCTTTCCTACTGGCATTTCCTTTAAGGTGTGGATGGTCATTTCCTCCATGTTGGTAAACCCAAAGAACTCTTCATAAGTGTCTTGATATTATATTACAATCATCTTTTTCTCCTTGAGGGATGGATCAAACAAGGATTTGTAGTATAGCCTCAATTGGTTGGTCAACCTGGTCTTTCGATTTGGTTTACTTGGCATTTCTTGGACATGTTTTGTTAGGAACCAAATATCAATACAGCATAGAAAAACCTCAGAATAAGTACTCAATGCCTTGAAAAAGAGAGAAATTCATATAATAAGCCTCTTCGAGGGGGAAACCTCCTTATGCCCACATAAATGTTCGATTACAAGATGATTCCAAATGAAAATGTCTCCTTGGTATATATATATAGGAGACTAGGAGGTCTAATTACAATTAATGAACTGAATCCGACATAAATAAAATAACATTACTAATGTAATATGCCCCAATGAAGGGGTAGTGAGCCACTATTTAGGGATTAAAATGCCCTTCCCCTTGAGACAAGTGTTGTCTGCAACGCTTGAGTAACTCTGGATGCTTCTGTATAAAACACTCATCTTCCCAAGTGGAATCTTCAGCCAGTAGTTTCCTCCATTTAATGACATACTCTGAAATAGATCTATTCCTCAGCTAGTGAATTCTTGTGTCAATGATGGCTTCAAGCTCCAATATGATTTTTCCTTCCTCGTTAAGTTCTGGCAATATAGTTTGAACTGGGATCTTGTCACCTATAACCTTCTTTAAGCATGAAACATGGAAAACTGGGTGCACTCGTGAAGATGCAGGCAACTCCAATTTGTATGTCATAGTACCAATCTTTTGCAATAGCTTATAATGGCCATAGTACTTTGGTGATAATTTATTATCCTTCTTGGCTTTCTTGAGGGACATTTGTTTGTATGGTTGTAGTCTTAAAAACACCTAATCCCCTACTTCAAAACTTCTTTCACTACGATGTTGATATGCTTGTTGTTTCATGCGATTTTGTGCCATGGTCAGGTTGTCCTTTAATATTTGGAGAACTTGTTGTTGATGCTTGATGTGATCGTCCACTACTTGAACCTTAGATTTTTCTTTTAGAGAAGAAGTGATGGACAGAGGGTGTTATCCATAGAGTACCATAAATGGTGTCATTTTTGTTGCAGTATGAAAGGAAGTTTTATACCACCATTCTGCCAAGGGTAACCATTTGAACCATTGTGTTTGTTTATCAGAGACAAAGCAACGAAGGTATCCTTCGAGACATTTGTTCACTATCTCGGTTTTTCCATCAGATTGAGGATGATAGGATGAGCTATGAGCCAATTGAGTACTCGAACAAGAAAATGATTAGGTCCAAAAATGTCCAGTGAAGATGGGATCTCTGTCACTTACAATAATCTTTGGGCTGCCATGTAGATTTTGAACTATCTCCATGAATGTGGTGGCAACT
>JASDQU010439377.1:38620-61542 GCA_032191745.1 Picea mariana
CCCGGGCACTAACGGGTGGACTGTGGAATTCTTCATTCACTTCTTTGAATTGGTTGCTAAGGACTTGTTGGAGGTAGTTGAAGAATCATGCACAACTCGTGAGGTGAACAGGGCTTTGAACTCGAGCTTTATTGGACTCATTCCGAAAGTAAATGGCCCGACAAACTTTGGGGACTTTCGCCCGATTTCTTTATGCAATCTATGCTATAAAATAATTTCTAAGATTATAGCCACAAGACTAAGAGCGATCCTCTCACGAACCTTATATGAGGAATAGTTCGGTTTTTTGAAAGGTAGGCAAATAATCGATGCGATCGAGACTTCTCAGGAGTGCCTCCACAGTATTAGAGGAAAAAAACTACAGGCATTAATTCTCAAAATCAACTTAAAGAAAGCATACGACTGCTTAAGTTGGGATTTCCTAAGGCTGGTTTTACTACATTGTGGATTCGGGTTGCCCACAACCAATTGGATAATGGGTTGTATTTCGTTGGCATCTTTTGTCATTCTTGTCAATGGCGAGCCTTAAGAATTTTTTCGTAGTGGAAGGGGGCTTAGACAGGGACACCCTCTGTTGTCGTTGCTTTTTATCCTTGTTATGGAGGGTTTGAGCTTGGCCTTAAATTGAAGAAAACAAAATGGTCTCTTGACTGGTATTAAAGTTTCAAGATTGATCCAGGTTCTCCATCTATTGTTTGTAGATGGCATTCTCATCATGACAACTGCCTCTATTGCAGAGTGGAAGAAGATAAGTAGAATTTTAAATATTTTTTGTAATTCTTCTAGCCTCCGGATCAATCCACAAAAGTCTACTTTCCATCAACACGGTGTTAATCCTTCTGTTATGGACACTTTGTCTTCTTTCCTTCCATTTCATATTCGTGCTCTTTCTAAGGGGTTTAAATACCTTGTTTTTTTTTTTTTTAAATCGATAGGTATAGAATGACGGACTCGCTTTGGCTGTTGGAAAAATACACAAAGAAAATCAACCACTGGTGCTCGTGGTGGTTGTCACTAGGAGGGCGTTTGGTATTGACCAAAGCAGTCCTAGAGAGCCAATCTGTCTATTGGTTGGTGCTGGCAAATGTGCCCCCTTCGATTTTCAAACAAATCCAACAACTTATCTTTTGTTTCCTCTGGTCGAGATGATGGAAAAAAAAGAGCTTACATCTCTGCAATTGGCAACTGATTGCTAGGCCAAAGCACCTTGGGGGATGGGGATTACGGAATTTAATCGGGTTCACCAGAGCTTTGGCAGCCAAAATCCTCTGGAGGGTTCTCATGAAGGAGGGACTATGGCATCATGTGATAAAAAAAAAATATTTTCCTTCCATATCAGTTGTTCGATGGCTTCGAACAATGGATATTAAAAAAGAACGAGGCTCACAGACCTGGAGGTACCTTCTAAAATCTCTTCATCTCCTTTTGCACTGGATTGTGTGGAGCCCTGGGAACTATTACTCTATTGTGATTGGAAAATATAACATTTTGGGTATGGGTAGTGGAGCTCTTCTTTCAGATGAGTTGATCGCCGCCATCAACGGGAAAGGGTTACATTTTTTATTTTAGGCAGAGGGGGAAATGCAGGCAGGGAGAATCACTCAAAATTGGCAAACCAACGATGACTTGGAATTGACCGGGCACTTATATACGAAATGGTCACATTTCCATTGTGCTCTTATTAACAATGGAGTACACTTGTAGGAGAGATCGGATATCCTAAAATGGATGGGGGGAGAATTATCAGGCTATATCTTTGTTAATATTGTTTACCTAGCTACCGAAAATATGAATTTGCATGTGAAGTTAGGTGGCTGGAGAAAGGCTTTGTGGGACTGGGATTGTCCTCTAAAAATCTAGTTGTTTACTTGGCTAATGGTGGAAAAAAAAATCCTCTCTTGGGAGATATTGCAACGCAAAGGTTTTAGTGGCCCAAGTATTTGTCCTTTATGTAAGATGCAGTTAGAAACTACCCAACATTTGTTCATGGACTGCGCATTCATGGTGGAAGTCTGGAGGAAGATCAAATCGGCTATCAACTTCTCGGGCAACTGGACAGGTTCAAATTTAAATTTGATTGAATGTTTCAAGCAATGGAAAGTCTTGAACAATGATGTACCTACTTTACCAGTGCTGATCTGCTAGTTCACTTGGAAGGAATGTAACCATGTGATTTTTTAAAACATCAAACCCTCTATGATGAAGGTTATCCATCTTACTATCATGTCTTTAAGGTATAACATTCATGTGTCGAAAGTCATGGCCAGAAGATCAGAGCCCTCTCAGACAGGTGTGAGTGATATCGTTGGCTGGTTCGATGGTGCAGTCGTTTCTTCATGTACAAATAGTGGAGCCGGTGGTGTTATAAGGGTAAGTGAACATTGCAGGTATAAGTGGATCCTAAACTACAGCTCGGGCACAAACACCTGAGTGAAACTGCTTGGGGCATGGCCTTTGCTCACATTGGATTCTCGACTATCCATACAGTCGATTCATGTAATGGGAGATTCCAAAATAATTATAGACTGGCTACGGGGAAAAGGTTGGCTTCAGGTCATCACCCTGGATTGTTGGAAAGATAATATAAATGCTATAATCACCTCTTTCCAAAAGATATCCTTTTCCCATGTTTACAGAGAGGATAATCAACTAGAAGACAACCTCTCAAAGCAGGCACTCAACAGGGATCTAGGGAAGCTCATCTATTATCAGTGTGTCGAGGCGCATGAGGGGCCCCATATGTTCCTCAACCTTTATTAGTTTTATCCTGGAAGTTTTTCTGCTGGATGCCCATGTCCTTTATGAGGGATTGTTACATGTTACTTCCATGTTTTTTATTTATTGTTGATTATACCTGGAAGATGAATGCACGTTTTCCTTTGGCAGAGACATTCAATCAACTGGAGTTGGGGTGCTTTGTGTTTTTTTGGGGGGAGAAAAGACTTTTCTGATTGGTCTCTATGACAACAGTTTTGTATGGCCATGAATGTATTTAAACAATTTATATTTGTATAAATATAAATTGCAATTTTTTATGGAAAAAAAAGAATGTGAAATCACTTTTTCTAACATACATTAGCCCATCTCCATAAAATATTATAATCATGTCTTTAAAAAGGGCATTCAATTTTTTACGTATTAAATTTATCATCACATAGTAAGGTAAGATTAATATTTTTTTATTGAAGCAATATGGGATTAATTATTATAATAAACAATTATTTGTTATTCATATTCATAAATAAATTAAAATAAATTTGTATTATATAATTTTGTTTTATTTTTATAAATATTAATATTTTATGATAATAATATTGATGGTTAACACACATTGAGATTAAGTTTGGTTTATTCAATCTTAAGAAAGGTAAGGAATTACTTGATTTGCTTTAAAATCTTATTTATATATTGGAAAAGCTTTAAGATAAGTGTTCTTAAATCACGTAGTTAGTTTTGATGACTTAAAAGCTTATGAAGGTCAATATTGTAATAAATATTTTGAAATTGTGATTTAATGTGAGTGTACTTAAGACATTTTAAAAGAATTTTTTTTCATCTTCAACCCTCTTAGTATCACAAATATGACAAATTATTTGGACCCACAACATTTTAGGAATTGTCTACCACCCTATTTCACTGTGGAACTCATGAGAGTTTGCTCTTATCTTAGTAATGTTGATTTTCTTCTTTACAAAACACAATGATACTTTTGATCTTATAGACTAGAAACATACTTTTGATCTTCTAGATTAGGTTTGACCACCTCTTTATAGTATCTTAATTTTCTTTTATCCTCTAGTTCTTTATCGCACCATAATTTCTCCTAAATTTAGTTATAATAATATTTTTAATATTATCATTATTCTTCAAAGTAACATTTTCATTTATTCCCCAGTGATTTAGTCAAGACTTGGTATCTTTATGCCACCCCCAATTGAGTCGTAGGTAGTTTTGACTAGAATTTGAAGCAATCTTAGGAAACCTCTTTTCTTCCATGTTATTTATCTTGTTCTTGTGCATTCGGTACCTAGTCATCGCCATGCTCTCAACGGGAGGGGAGACTTGCTTATATGAGGAAGATATGATAGGGTGTGTTGCCTTTAATTTTGAGATTATAAATTATAATACACTTTTTGATTTGCTCGATCTTTCTCCATGATTCTATAGAGATGTGTAGCCCCATACTTCACAACCCTATAAGATAATAGAAGCGAGGAGAGTCTCAAAAAGGAGTTTCTTCTTATTACATAGAAAAATCTCCACTGACTTACAACTATTTTCAAGTCCATAATAAGATTTCCACCCCCCATTTATCATTTTCTCAATGTTATAGTTCTAGTTAAGCTTCTAATGAAGATCGATTCTAAGATACTTGTATGAAGTCACCTCCTCCAAGTTATTGTTGCCATACATGAAATTAGCATAAGTGATATTTTTGGATTTAATTATCATAAACTTCATTTTTTCAGTGGTAATAGTCATACATGTACTAAAGCAAAAATCCCTGAGAATGTTTAGTTGCTTCTTCATATCATAGGGACTCCCCACCATAATAATAATAATATCATCAACATAAAGAAAAAGGATGATGACTATACCACCAAGAGTTGGACCGACACATCTTGCTTCTTCCAAACAACCCTCTAACTTGTCAATGTATATTCCAAAAAGGGTAGGGGACAGAGGACAACCTTGCTTAACTCCTATATTATAATTCATTTCTTCCGAACAACACCTAATTTTCCTAAACTTGGCAATAATGTTCTTGTACAACCTTATCACAGTAGCTCTCGATTCAAGAGGAACTTTTAACTCTTCTAACCTATTCCAAAGGTTAGTCTTGGGCACTATGTGAAAAGATTTTCTAAATCTAATGAAACAACACATGAGATTGGTTTTATTATTTCAATACTCTTCCACAAGGATCCTATGCATAACAAGGTGGTCCATAGTTTATTGATAGCTCCTAAATCTAGCCCATCCTTTAGCTCTTTTTTCATGACTTTCTAGCCATACGTTGATCTTCTGTTCCAAAATAATTCCATATAACTTGGCTAAAAGGGTACTAATCATAGTGGTCCTATATTTGTAGGGATTGTTTTTATCCCCACTTTTAAAAATAGGTACAATGAGGCTTTGAATCCATGGTTTAGGGAAGCCCTACCTCACTGTTAAATTAAAGAGGTTGTGGATGTGAGGGATGTAGACATGCCCTCCAATTTTTAAGATTTATTCTTGGTAGCTTTAGATGTCCTTGGCTTTCCCTTTTGTGAACCACTTAACCCAACACTCTATGCCATCTATTGAAAAAACTTCTTCCTTTGTAGAAATAGTTTGAATGTTATCCACGACATTAGGGGATTCATAAATATTTTTAAGATGGAAATTCCAGTCCCTCAAGGAATTCATATTGTTTTCTTTAGTGTTATGAATCAAAATTTGTTTTTATGTCTTCTTAGGATTTAGCTTAGATAGGTGCAAAATATTCTATTGTTTTAGATTTATCTAGTACCTTTTTCTTTTTCTTTTTGATTAGGGATTTGTATTTATTTACCTTGTCAGATTTTAGGGATCCATTAAAAACATCCATGATGACTTTTCTAGCAATCTTACACTCTTTATCATACCAAGGATTGGTATTTCTATTTTTTTTTTTAACACAACACCTCCATAGAAAACTTTAATTATTATTTTATTTTATTATTTACCACTAGTTTTACCATTATAAATTTATCAAAAATATATCTAGTTCATCATAAAATTTATCGAATAATTAAGTTTACTATATGCCTAATCCCAAAATCCTTTTGTTGAAACCTTGTCCCAATACATCTTTCCAATAAACACAAACTCGATATTTTATTAGGTACCCATTTATATAACCCCCAAAACCTATAAAACCACCTATACCACCGATAATAAATCAACATTTATGCTTGTTGATACATGCTTAAAAATAACAATGACAACTTTTATGTTATCAATTGATAAAACATGTATAAATCAAAACAAAAAAACTAAAACTAAAATTTAGAAATTATTTAAAAGTAAAATTGCCCTTGATAGACATAGCAATTATGGCATGACAACTCAATGATAGTTTGGTAGGTGATGGTCGGCCCACATGTTTATAAAGGCTAGGTCAAGGTTTGTTGGATCAAGCATTTCAATGGCTTAAGGGATTCAATATTTTGAGGGAAGAAATGAATTTCTAATTGGTGTTTGGAAGTTAAATAAACTTACTGTTATGAGGGAAAAACTCTCTATGGCCAAGGGTAAACCACAATAGACAGGTATGACTGCAAAAATCAACTCAATTCCAACATATGCTATATAAACTAATGTGTAAGATAAGAAAGAGGCCTACCTCGATCCAACGTTTGATGATGTTCCACCGTTGAGCACTTCGACCCAAAGCTTTATACCTGCAATAAGTTCTTAACAAATGAAAAAATCAAGTATATAATGATGATATAAAGGGGTTATCACATTATATAGCATAATCCATTAATGAACATTACAAACATGCCCATAGACAATAATCATACATTTGCAATATACCAATAGGACGGGAAAGGAGTATTTCTATTAATAATTGATTTGCAGAGGTGACAACATTATAGACTTCTGTGTCAGCAAGGTTCGAAACCAAGAAACCAAGTTCCTTCCAACTGGGCCTCCACCACTTCAATCCTCCACCAAAGGAAAGCTCATAGGAGAGAGTCAATGAGGTTCTCTCAACAATAGGGAAAGAGCTTGGGGGCTGAACACTGTGTTTAGACTTGAGGGACAAAGGGATGCAGACTCAATATGAAGTAATTTCTCCAGAGTAACTTTGCTCTCAAATTTGAATGATTTCTCCTCTTTTCCATAGCTCGGAATTGTGCTTTTTATAGCTTTTAGAATGCAACCGAAGGGTTGAGTCAGAACGTTTCTAGTATATGGAAGGACAAGGATCAGAGATCTCCTATCGTGACATGGGAACTCGAATTCATTTTTGTATTTTCTGGCACAAATCCCGATGTATGTAGGCTGTAGTGGAGCAGCCAGTGTATACACATCTTGCATAGCTGATAAGGAGCGTATATGTGGAAAAATGTATATTTTTGGCTCTGGATTCATCAAAAAGGGATGACAAGTCTACATAGGGAAATGGAAAAAGGCCCTCTGTGCAAGATAGCAATGGTGAGGAAAATCTTTCTATAACAGATGCCCCCTAATGTGTGAGATCAGAGGAGTATCTGCAATGGCCAAAATACATTATAAATAACCCAGAAGTGGAGTGGTAGAGAACCAGCTGGACGAACTCAATTGTTCATTACATTCTGTACTGACTTTGCATACATGGCTGCCAAGAATACAATGCAGATCCATGTGGAAAATATACCAAACAAGTGTTCATGGCCATGAATAGGCAAATACAAATGCGGTTGCATGCCAAAAGTTGTCATGGTCATGAACAAGGCCCAGTGAAACCAGTCTCAAAATCAATATGAAGATATCTATATACCATGGAGTACAATTTGATCTCCCATGATCACCAAAGTCGAATAGGTGCTAGTCCAATGAAAGGGAAGCAACAACTCAGGAAATCTGTAGCCACATAGTGATGTCTTCAAGTCTTCTACAAAATCTATCAAGGGTGCAAGTCTACATCATGTGAATAAAGGAGTTGAGTTCGAACACAATGAGACATCGTTTGATTACCGGTCATTGAGGTATACCGTTAACAAACATGAGACAACCTACCAATAATGAAAGTAGGTATCAAGGCACCGAGTACATTCCTACAAGTGTGAATAAAGGAGTTGGTGTCGAACACTTGAGAAATCCATTGATTAGGAGACATTGATGTATTCTCATCTGTCAATGGTGAGAGAGCCTGCCACTAATGACTGCAAACCTCAAGGTACTCATAAAACTCTAGGTCCCGTATCCAAAATAAATGAGCTGAAGTCGATGGAAGGAGACCTGCTGAAAGGAGAGAATTAAGGCATCTCTCATCATTCAGCACGAGGAACAAAGCAGGAGCTTCATGATTTGGTGGAAATCGGACGAAGAACATGTTCACGAACTAATGATCCTCTGCATCTTTTGCATGTACCAAATGAAAGTGGTATACAAAAAAGACCCTCTGAATAGCAACCAATGATGAAAACTGCTGACAGAGGCGAGGATACCACCAATAAGGCTAATGGAATCCAAGGCACTGCATGAATCCCAAAGTGTGAATAGATGTCTTGTCGTCAAACATAAGGGAAACCACCTAGTCAACGACCAATGATGAAATGTTGATTATTGGGTTCAAGGTGACCTACCGATGAATAAAGTAGGGCCAGGGTGCATGATAAGACCATAGTATCATGTGATTCTGAGACAAACTGAGGGTATGGATGACATGCAAAGTCAAGATTTCTAAAGAGTGGCCGACAGAGGTTGATAGACTTCCTTTGAACAAGAGCATGAGACATATGGTGACTTCGACAACATAGAATCAATGATGTGACTATTAGATGTAGGAGGCATGAATAACGTTCTCTATAGGGACTGGAAGAGTAACTAGTCGATAGAGAAAACTCTGTAATGAGATCAACTTCCTAAAGCCATGCTAAACCCAAAATTATGATGGCGCAAGGACTCAATAACTTTGTGCTCTATTCAAAGGCGACACGACTACTGCCGATTATAATATAGTACTCCCTTCCTGCCCATCTTTTTTTTTTTCTCATAACAAATGAATGCTATGATACACAGAAGGAAACGAGTGTCGAAAGTAAGCAAAAATGGTTCCAGCAGTGGAATGCACCTATGCTTAATGCAAGGAAATGCATGTGGGAGATGGACACTCAGGGTGATGTTCCCTCTAGGGTATAGGGTGTCAAATTGTGAAGGATATAAACAAGGTTCTGCTTGGTTGAGGATGCAAAAACTGCTTAGGTGACGATTTATAACGCAAAGCGAGAATCGGATAAAGGCTCAATACTTCAAGCAAGGGCATGAGATGCAATCACAACTTAACGCCAAAAAATATCCTTTTTTTATGTATTTTAGTCTACTTGGTGTGAAAAAAGGGCAAACTTGTGCCAAATAGACGTCTTTTCAAATCCAATTTACGAGTGTGAAAAAGACAAGTTCACTCGGAAATATTTTCCATTTTTGATAACGAGTCGAAAAATAGCTTAACTGAGACTCATGACCTTTCAAATCCAATTTAACGAGGGTGAAAGGGACCAATCACTCGACAATATTTTCTATTTTTAGGCGAGTCGGAAAAGAGCTTAACTAAGATTCGTTTTTTCGGGAGTCTGCAGGGAATAAGGCCGCTTGTTCATGAATGAGAAATGAGGCTCATCATAAATACATGTATTAAGTTGTAATGGACTCCTGGTTCTAAGGAAAAAACTTGGCATGGGAACCAAATGATAAAGGGGGTCTAACTAGGGTACCCATGTTTGGTAAGTCTTTATCATTTATTATCAACATTATTTATAATAGATGGGTGGTTCTGTGTTGTAATAAATGGGCTCGTTCCTAAGGCGTAAAAAGTGATAGTAGAAGGATAATGAAAAATGCATGATGGAGTGGATACCTATCCTATATGCTAGGTTATGAAAATACCTGCCCGATGTGACGAATAGTCAATTATGACGTGGAGATCCGCAAGAAAACTAAGTCAAAACTACAACAAACCAGCTCAAAACCACTTTTGAATTAGTCCATTATGTTTAAAAATAGGATGAAACTATATAAAGTGGGTAAAAATAAATTATAAATAGTAATAAAATAAAAAATTACAGTATCATTTTGATTTTTACCCAAATAACGCAATTTGGACCAAAAATACCTCCAGGATTCAAATGACGATTGTGGGAGCATCGGGCAACAAAATCACAAACCATCTGGATCAAGTAACTCTTCATTTCTTCCTCTTTAAATTCAGTGGATTACATTTTTTAGTTTTTGAGGGCGTAAATTCGGATTTTCAGTATACACAGGTTTCCTTGTATAGGTCGCGTGTACGACTAGGTATACGCCTTTGTGTGAACCACATGGAGTGTGTATTGAGCCCTACACGCGAATGTGGGAAAGTAAGCTGCGTATATGTACACAATTGGTAAAAAAAGAGGGGTTCTTAACTCAAAAATTGATTTGTTTTTTGCAGGATGGTCTTGGAATGGAGAAAGTGAGAGCATGAGTAGGTGGATGCAGCTATTGAACGAGATCCAGTGGCTCAAGCGGCTTTAAAAATATGTGGCTTGTACAAATTTTGGGCTCTCAAAGGAATGAGGGCCCAAGTGAGGTTGTTGGAGATGTTGGTGGGTTACTGGGACCCTGATAGTGAGAGTTTTATCCTCGATGGAAAACCATTGAGGATCAAAGTAGAGGACATCTACTTCTTGACTAGTCTATCACCCCAAGGGGAGGTTGTGAACCTCAAGTCATGCGGAGCAGGGAGTGGGATGAATACTGAGGAGTATATCGATGCCCACTATGTAGCAGGGACTCCCAAGGTGGGAAGTCAAGTCCCCATCTAGGAAATAAGTAACCTCAATCTGAAGATGATTGTGCTCATGCTTACTAGGATCATAGGTTCAACTTCATTGCATCAAGCATTGAGACCTCTTATGTTTTACACAGTAGAGTGTGCTAGACCCATTGTCTATGATTGGTGTACCTCACTGTTGACCAATATGAAAGGTCTGTTGACAGAGTGCAAACAAGGGAGTAAGAAAAACTTTGGGTTTGCTTCTATTCTTTGCAGCTTCTTTTTCGAGCGGGTTCTAGGCCCGAGACCTAGAGTAGAGAGCCTTCCTAGAGAACCACACAATCCAACCATGATGTGGTGGATCGAGGTCACGAGAAAACAAGGGGGATGTAGGGTATCAACGCCCTACAATGATGATTTTTTCTTCTGGTGGCGGTGGAAAATCATTGCTCTGGACGACTATCCCTATGCGGGGATCAATTTCAGAGGAGATCATGATATGCCACTTCCACCAGGGGCCGCCTATGGTGATATAGGTAACATGTTTTTAAATATTTCATTTTTGTGTATTTTTGTATTTAAATAACATAATGTTTTTTTTTTTAATGGTGTTTGAATATTAATTAGATAAATGGGTGATTGCAGACGTGGGTCCACAACGGCCAAAGGGATTCCTTCGACATAGACAGAGGAACCGGGGAGATGAGGCGGTGGGAGGAGAAGCGGAGAGGGTCCTACAGAATGTGCAGGGCAACCTATCTCGTTTGACATAGAGGATTCCTATGGTTCAGGTAGAGGATCTACCTGAAGCCATGCAACGACAGGTAGTTGGTGTACCTAGAGCATGGGTACGAATCTTCTGGTGTCTTGCAAATGCCATGGTTTTCTATCATGATCCACATCCGGCACCACAGGCATAGATGTCTTGGGATATGTATATCGACTGTATATGTGTATTGAGGGTTTTAGCCCCAATTTTGTAATATAAACACCAAATTTTGAAATATATAAAAATGGATCTTCGACTTTACTTATAAATTACAATGTGTACATTGATTTAATGGTTTTCTTTGCTTTATTAATGTGACAAATGCCAATCTAAAATGTAATTAGCGTAGGCATCAGATACATGATTAGAACTCCTAGGAATGTGATAATATGTAATAAAATCAAATTGTCGTTCTAAAAGACGTACCCATAGGAATTGACGAAGTAAAGTAGGATCGCGCACGCGGTAACGACCGTTCAACTAACATACTACTAACTGGGAATCTAGGCGAACTTCTAAAGAGAGAATACCATGTGAGATAGCATCGCACAAAAGTTCTATGACGATGCTATATTTGGCCACATTATTTGTCGATGGCCCTAGGAATGTGCCACCTGAAGATACCAGCAGACCCTCGGGTGAGTAAACCACCCAAGCGATGGAAGCCAAGTTTTGTGTATGACGACTGGATCCGTCTGCAAATCCTAGGCAGATTGAAGACTCCATTGACATCTGCCAACAAAGGGAAAACATGAAAAGCAAGCTAAAGAAAAAAGAAAAGGAGAAAATAGACGTATATACACTAAATTTACAATAGTATACAAAGAGTTCCGCCCAAGCCTAGGGCTCAAGCATAGTACCTTTTGAAGTAGAGCCCATTTCTGCGCTCGACCAACTTATTCCCTTCATAATATTCCAACTCATAGGATCCTTTTTCTAGGACCCATTGCACGATGTAAGGACCATGCCACATGGGTTTAAACTTGCCTGCCCCTAGCGGTTCTTTGGCTTGATCATACAAGAGGACCAAATCACCCTCAACATACAACCAGGGATAGACAGACTTTTCGTACTGAACCTTAACACGTTTCTTGTTTGCCTCGATAGCCATAAAGGCATCTTGATGCTGCTCGTCAAGACGCTCTAGGTGCACAAGGCGTCACTCTAAATCCAAAGTTTCGGGTAGGAGCTCAACTGCCAAATTGAGACAAGGGATTTCACATTTAATGGGAAGGATCGACTCCACACCATGCATTGACTCAAAAGGGGAAAAATCGGTGCCAGTCTTAACTGAGGTTTGATATGCCCAAAGCACGGGATATAGCATGATGTGCCAATTGGAATTACTCCGACTGACATTTTTTTGCAAAATGGTCTTGAGAGACTTGTTGATAGCCTCTACTTGCCCATTTGCCTGGGGGTAATAAGGGGATGAAGGATTGTGTCTAAACCCCAGCTTAGATGCTAGTTCTACCATCATTTCATTTTAAAAGTGACTGCCATGATCAATGACAATCTCACTCGGGATACCGAATCAGGTGATAATTTGGTTGAACATGAAGAAGGTTGCAGTCTTCCCATCAGATTTTACGATAGGCATGGCCTTGGCCCACTTAGTAAAGTAGTCGATGACCACTATAATATGTTGGTGCCCCCCAACCGAAGTTGGGTTGTAATCGACAAAATATACCCCCCACTTGGTGAATGGACCGACAGTAATGACTGGGTGAAGAGGGGCTGGATGCGAGCGCATTTTTCGAGTGAACACCTGGCAGGGGTGAGACTTCTTAACTGCTTCAATACAATCTTTAAAGATAGTAGGCCATAAATAACCGGTTAGTAGGATTTTTTGGGTTGTCACAAGCCCGAAAAGGTGACCACCACAAGCCCCTTTGTGGCAATTGTTTAGGACTGAATCGACTTCCTCGTGAGTTAAGAAACATTGTAAGATATTATCTATTCCTCGGTGATATAAAGTGTTGCCAACGATGGTATACTTTTTGGCTTGATATCTAACACGTCGTCGATCATCTCGCGAGAGATGCTAAGTGAACTTCAAGGTTTGAAGATATAAAACAATGTCTCCATACCAGGGGTTAGACCATGAGACAAGGAAAATGTGTTCGTCTTCAAATGAATCAACATGGATAACATCCTCGTCTAATCGTGGAAAATTGGATATTAACTCCGCAAAAACTAGTGATTTCTTGGACTTGGCCGAAGCAAAGTCAAGATCAAATTCTTGTAATATGACAATTCATTTATTATATTTCCCCCCTATGATACGTCTGGTAAGGATGTATTGAAAAGGATTGACATCAACAACCACTATAGTCTTGCAAAGCAATATATAGTGACGTAAACATTAGAATGCATGAATGGCAACCAAAGCTAGCTTTGCAACATGAGAGTAATTAAGCTCAGGGCCAACTAGATTTCGACTAAGATAGTAGATGACGTGCTCATGGAGATCATCATCCTCCTAAACTAGAACCATACCAATTGTCTCAGCAGATGTGACAATATACAACAAGTAATATCTATTGTAATCAGGGGATTTCAGCAGAGGGGCCAATACCAAGGATTTCTTCAAAGAGTCGAAAGACTCTTGGGCTCACTCATCCCAGATAAAAGGAGTGTCTTTCTTCAAGAGGCGCATGAAACCCTTAGTGATATTGGCATAATTCACTATGAAATGATGTAGAAAGTTAGCTTTCCCCTGTAAACCTTGAAGTTGTCTAATTCTGTGTGGGGGAGGCAACTGAAGTATTGCCTCAACCTTAAGAGGATCTACCATGATCTCGGTCTCATAAACTAGAAACCTTAAGAGATGACCAAACTTAATGCAAAAGATTAATTTATGAGGGTTTAACCAGATTCTATAGTAACGATATATTTCAAAAACTAGCCGAAGGTGTATAACATGATCCACTCTCTTGTGAGAGTGAGAATCAATATCATCAAGGTAGGCTTCGACTATGTGCTTGAGATCATGAAAAGTGAAAGTCATGGCATGTTGGAAGGTTGCTCCGGAGTTTTTAAGGCTGAAGGGCATTTCTGGTATGCAAAAGTACCTCAGGGACATATAAATGTCATCTTGTGTTGGTCCTCAGGTTTGATCTAGATTTGGTTATATCCTGAAAATCCGTCCATAAAAGAAAATATCTCGCTTCCTGCACACTCATTGAGAATATGATCAATGAAAGGCATGGGGAAGTTATCTTTAGTAAAATCCTTATTCAGGTCGCGAAATTTCATACACACATGGATGGTTCCTTGCTTTTTATTCACGAGAATGGGGTTGGATACCCATTCGGTCAAGGGAACCAGGTAGATGAAGCCAACATTAAGTAGCTTCTCCACCTCTGCCTTAATAGCAGGGGCCTTCCAGGATTTACAGCTCTAAGACGTTTTCGAACAGGTTTAGCATCCAGATAAGTCCTAATCTCATGTTCGACAATACGGGGGTCGATCCCTGGCATGTCTTCATATGACCAAACGAATACATCTCGAAATTTTTTGAAGAGTTTGGTGTAGATCAGAATTTCTTCTGGCGAACAATCCACACCTATATTTACATTCTCAATCTTGCCAGGGGTACGAGAGATATCAATTGAGAAGGTAGGATAAATACTCGCCATATTTCCCTCAGCATAAATGTCATGCGTATCAAGTGGAACTATGGCATGACCGACTATCTCACTCAAGGTAGACCGAAAATCATCTTGCTCGATTCTTTTGAGACTTGGGAGAAAATAAGATCGATGATGCATATCATCCTAAGGTCTCTCAGAACCATTCATGGCTTTGAGGATGGATTCATCTGAAGGAAAAGTCTCATCTAGGAAATCATGCAAGTAGGATGATGAGGTGGCCCATACAAGCCTGAGAACAAGATCCTCCTTGTCCGTTGGCGAGGTAACAGGATCAGGATCAGTAGAAGAGTAAAAAACAACTTGATACGCTATCTTTGTTGCCAACAGAGGCATAGCCATGCCAGCATGCAACTATCCTTCACCTGATGAAGTCGGAGAAGGTAGGGTCCATGGATCATTGAAATAGGAAGTGCGGAAAGGAATGGACGTCCTCATTGAAGCAGGCCTACTAGACATGGCTTGGACATGGTGAATCGGTGCCGAGAAGTCGAAGGTACCCATGAGGGAAGAATACATTCCAACGCCGATATTCTCAGTTGTCGGCTGAGAATTGTCGATCACAGAGATCGACGGTTCAACAGATGCATTAGGACTAGAGTACGCAAAGGATAACTGGTCGATAGTCACGATGTCCCCTTGATGAGGAAAACAAAGTATACAGAAAACAAATGATATGACAACGACCATAACATAGGTCCAATTGCAACCTAGTAACAGGTTATAATCGAGAGGCGCATAAACTACCTCTACTTCCACATCTACTGTCTTCCCACCTAACTGGACTGGAAAGGCGAGGATAATACCATGAGGGCGGAGGGAATGATTGTCAAATGCAGTCAACATGTTCGACAACTTGGAAAGGGTTGGAGAATTGAGATCCTTCCAACAGACCAGGGACATCATGTAGGTGGCAACACCTTCATCAACAATTGCTCGTTTGATAGTATACTTGGAATACTCCATGTGGATTTGGAAAGCCACATGGTAGGGTAAGCAAGGCTTCACATCCGTGACATGAAACTTTATGAGTTTCGAGCCACTAGGTTCTAGAGCTCCTAAGGTAGAGAGTAAGGCATTCCTCTATGATGGAAACGTCTGGAGTACCTCCAAAGCTGACATCGCACAAGGTGTTTGTCCAAGATCCTCAATGATAGAGTAGTTCTGGGTAGCTCTAGCATTAGGGTTGTGAGTAGAGTGCTTGAGTAATCCTTTCGGAATACAGGGCGGTGGCTCTGGTTTCTCAATTTGTAGGTCCATCTCCAGAGGGGGAAGAGGAGCTTCTAGGCCGGTACTAGCTTTCGAAGAGCTATAATATTGAGAACTGGTGGCTACATCAATTTTTGCGTCGACCATTTTGATACAAACACGGTTTCCATCTTGCGATGGTGGGTTTTGACTTCCACCGAGCGCATTTCCGATGTTCGAAGAGCTCGAGGCTAAGTGTTGATTATGTGGGAATGGATTCATCAGCATAGCATACTGTATATTTAAAATCCTCATAGCCTCCGTGCGTTTGGGGCATAAATGTGTAAGGTGATCATTAGTACAAAGTTTACAAGGAAACTTCACCTTACGTTTCTCTTTCTTTCCCTCTCCAATATTATCATTTTGCTTCCCATTATTATCTTTGTCCTTGGGTTTGTTACCATTTTTCCCACCCTTACGGTTGTTTCGACCTTTCCTTTTATTCCCATCTGGTTGTTGGTCACCATTTGGGTTTTTTGACGATTGCATAGAATGCACATTCGCTTACTGGGTGGGTTTGGAGGATCCTGACGAAGCTGACCCTCTGACAGACTTCATTGTCGAGTCTACAGGATTTACATTGGTGGAACCTACAATGCCATCGACATGAGGTTTGGGTTTTTGCCTAGGATCATAATTTGACCGTGGTGCTTTTGGAAGAAGGTGATATAACATCCCAGACTAAGAATATATTAAATCTAATTGTTGGGCTCTAAAGATAGCTTCTTCCTCGTTGGAGACCCTGAAAGTAGAAACATTCTTCAAGATAGGAGGGTGAAAAGAATTTAGAATCATTCTAGAAGAAAGGTCGGGGGTATAGGGGTCTTAATTAACTGCCTTCGTCTACGCCACTCTTGGATATGATCTGAGATATGAGTGGCAGTGTCCTGGCATAAAGTCGACAAAAGTTTGAGGCCAACATCATAACGAATGGGAAATTGAAATTGGTTGAGAATGTCCACTACCAACTGATTAAATGATCCATATGTTCCCCTAGGTATCTCAATATACCATTGTGAAGCAACTCCAATGAGGGTGCGTTGAAAAAATTGTAATCTAATGGAATCATGGTTCAGGGAATTCGATGAGTACCAAAGGGGAAAGGTAGTGACGTGTTCACCAGGGTCCTCTCCATTCTTACCCTCAAACTTTGGAATGTCCGAAGAAATTTTGGTGGGGATGGGGGGCCATGAGGGATCATGAAGTACTGGGTCATTCATTAACTTAGCCAATTCTGGCAAATTGAGCGTGGCCAGAAAAGGGAGATGGGGTTGCGACATCTGGCCCCATCCTCCCGTGAAAGATTGTGTGTTGGGAACTGCATTCCATACAGGATTTGGGTAAGTACCAAAGCCCTGTATAGAATTATAAGGCCCTCCTCCAAGCTGATTCATATAGGATGGGTTGGGAATCATTCCAGTAGGAATGTTCTGATAAGGATTATGAAAATTTCCCTCGGCCGGATTAGATCTGAACTGGGGGTTGTAAAAATTGCCCCCAACCGGATTGGATCCGGGTTGGGGGTTTCCCAAAGTGTAAGACTAGCCTCCTCCAGGTGATAATCTGGAGGATTGAAGTGGATTCTTCATACCAAAAGTATTGGTTGGAATCGACACCGAGGGGGTAGGGATATAGGGTGGAACTTGTCCACTAGCTGGGTTGTTCCATCCAGCCATAGAAGGATTAAATTTGGGTTTAGGAAAAGGGGCACTTCCAACATTAGGATTCGTTTGAGGAATATGAGAACCACCAAATGGGAAAGGAGTGTAAGGAGGTGTAGTGCTCCCAAGTCCAAAGCTAGCGTTAGGGCCAACAACTGGGATCGCAGTCGAAAACTACGACGTGAAGTTAGGCATACCATAAGAAAATGGACTAGAAGACATAGGGATGGACTGAACATCGTAACTCGGTGAGTGGCCGAAACCCCCAAAAGGGTTTGAGGTAAGAGATGAAGCATTAACCACAGGTCGAGCCATAGTACCAGTATAAGCCTCCGACCCTGCAATTGTAGTGGCTGCAGGAGTCGAAGGGGTGCCATTAATTATAGTGGGTATGGGAGTCGAAGAACTCCAAGTGTTCTAAAGACTGGACTCAGTACTCATCCTTGTGGAACCACAAGCCTGAAAGGTGGATGTGTGTGTACCATGCCTGATAACTCTACACCTTTTAGAAGGCAAGAACTCGAAAACTGATGGTAACTGTAATGATCGACGGGATCGATGAGGAAGCTGGTACGACTCCATGATGAATTATGACTCTACAAAATAAAAATATATCCTAAGGACAACTAGTATTCAAAGAGCATACCAAAAAGTCGAACGACCAATATGCATGAAAACGGGCTAAAGTGGCTAAGTGGCCTCCCTCGCTAAAGAAGGTATGTCTCATCCAAGAGGGACCTGAGACTCCCTGTTGAAGTTTGGAGGTAACAAAATCAGTTATAGGGGCCCTCGTGGGCTTAACAACTAGTCGGTCAGATCCCCCTAGATAGGTAATCCTCCATAAAGGCTGTGTGTTGTCCGACCCCTATCTGACCCAGGGTACAAGCTTAATAACCTTTGCAAGTAACCTATGAGATACCTAAGTCAAGAAACTAATAAACCACTGTATAACTGATGCACATGTGAGCAGTCATAAGTCCGGATCATCATATGGGCAGGGTAGAAAAGCACGAAACCTTGAAAGCACCGCCTCTCATATAGGTATGGGTACTAGCAAGATCCTCAAATACGAATAAATCCACAGAAATATCTCTGATGCTAGGTGAGTATCTAGGGGTTATCCATTCAAATAACTTCACGCAACCTCATGATTAACTCCGGTGTGAGCTGAGCCTCCTGATATTACCAATTATACAATGGAATTCTCAACTCCTTGTCTCAGACACATATGTTGATTTAATTTCCTTGGAGAAGTTTACTCACAAAATCCTATTCCAAGGCACTAAATCCTAGACTAGTTTGTGCACCCTAAAAAATAAAATCGTGACTAATCAATTTTAGTTTAAAGTGTAAATTTTATTGGCCATGATTACTCAAAAGGGTATGGAAGCAAAACTCATGATGTTATGAATCTGCAAGAAAATGAATATGAAAATAATGCAAAGTCTATCTTTAACTTTTCAGTGAATGATATGCTAATAAAAGTAGTGCAATTTTCAATTTCAACTCTGCAATTCAGAAGTAAAATGCAATCTTTCGCTAAATGAACTAAGCTAATGATAAAGGTTCAAAGACAAAAATGTTAACCAATGCAAAATGCCTATCTTTTTTGTATTTTCAATATATTAAAGAGAAAATGCATGGACTGTAAAGCAACCTGATATATAAATTCTACTGTGTATAAATGAAATAACTCAAGCAGAATAACAAGAAGCGAAGCAAACAACCCAGGGCTCAAGGACAAACAAGGAGGAAAAACAAAGAGAAAGACTATGCCCAAAAATTGAACGCCCAACAGGTTTCATGTCAACCCAGAGAAACTCAACATGCACTACAGAGACCTAAGAAGGCTCAACAATCCTCATAACTCACCTAACAATCACTAAACCAAGAAAACAAGCAAAGTGAAGTGGTATACACGACTTTTCAGGAGAACAAGGCGTATATACACATCCTTCAATGAGACAACAAGCGGGTATACACGACTATGAGGGAAAAAGGAGCGTATATGCTTTAAAACAAGGCCAAGCAAAGGAAAGAAGGCTGAAAACTCAGACCCAGAGTGAACATAATATATCAAGTAGTGATACAACAAGAAACACAAAGGAAAAAAGAGCAATGTGGGAAGAAAAAGTACTTCAACCCTTAAAAGGAAGATCTCTCCCCAGTGGAGTCACCAATTCTGTTACGAGGGAAAAAATCTCTCTGGCCAAGGGTAAACCACAATAGACAGGTATGACTGCAGAAATCAACTCAATTCCAACATATGCTATATAAACTAATGTGCAAGATACGAAAGAGGCCTACCTCAATCCAACGTTTGACGATGTTCCACCGTTGAGCACTTCGACCCAAATATTTATACCTGCAATAAGTTCTTAACAAATGAGAAAAGCAAGTATATAATGATGATATAAAGGGGTTATCACTTCATATAGCATAATCCATTAATGAACATTACAAACACGCCCATAGATAATAATCATACATTTGCAATATACCAACAGGACGGGAAATGAATATTTCTATTAATAATTGATTAGCAAAAGTGACAACATTACAGACTTCCGTGTCGGCATGGTTTGAAACCAAGAAACCAAGTTCCTTCCAACTGGGCCTCCACCACTTCTATCCTCCACCAAAGGCAAGCTCATAGGAGAGAGTCAATGAGGTTCTCTCAAAAATAGGGAAAGAGCTTGGGGGATGAACACTGTGTTCAGACTTGAGGGACAAAGGGATGTAGACTCAATATGAAGTAATTTCTCTAGAGTAACTTTGATCTCAAAGTTGAATGCTTTCTCCTCTTTTCCATAGCTTGGAATTGTGCTTTTATAGCCTTCAAATTGCAACCGAAGGGCTGTTTCAGAATATTTCCAGTATATGGAAGGCCAAGGATCAGAGATCTCCTGTCATGACATGGGAACCCAACTTCATTTTTGTATTTTATGGCACAAATCTCGATGTACGCAAGCTGTAGTGGAGCAGCTAGCGTATACACATCTTGCATAGCTGATAGGGAGCGTATATGTGGAAAAATGTGTATTTTTGGCTCTGGATTCATCAAAAAGGGATGAAAAGTCTGCATAGGGAAATGGAAAAAGGCCCTCTGTGCAAGATAGCAATGGTGAGGAAAATCTTGCTATAACACTTACAAACCCTCATTTGAGTTTTTTTTTTTAACCATTGATCGAGGGTTAACTTAATCTTCTTTTTTTTTTGTAAGTGAGTGTGAAATCCTATATTACTATAAGGAGTTATGATACAAAAAAGGCAGGGGGAATCCCTTGATATACCAAAAAGGAAACCAGATCAGGGATCCCAAAGTTGTGTTGTCTGAGATAACAGGGGGAGGGTTGGGCCGCCACCAAGGGAAATCGACCCAATCCTCCGTAGACCAGTTTGAAATACTAATCCATAGAATATACATAAGAAAACAAAAATTAACTGGGGTAGCTCCTATACTGAAAACAACTTGACTTGGGGTTGCACTTGCACTAGTCTAGGATGATGGGATGACTTGCGTCGTCATCCTTTCTTGCCTCATTCTCCTTCCTCTGCTCCACCGTGTGCATCTTCCTGATACAAGCTAGTGTTCCACTCCAATTTGCTAGAGTGATTTCCATGTGGTGAACATAGCGTAGGTAAAGGTGGAATTGGCCTTCCATTTGTTCCATTTTTTCCTTTTGGCTCCTCTGGTCCTCCGCTAGTCTTTTTTCACTGGCCTCCATATCGCTGAGGCGTTTCAGAAATTTTCGTGACCACCTTCTTGTGGTCCTTGATATTCTCCCTGCTGGTCTCTTTTCGGTCAGCGTTCATCTTTCCTATCAACATTTTTGTTCACCAAGCCTCCTCCATTGTTTTGTGGTAGAGGGTTGTTCTAGGCTACGTGGCCCCTGGGTCCCTTATCCCGTCTGCTTCTTTAATTAGTTATGTCTAGGCTTTTCCCTTGCATGTGGTGTTGATTTCTCTCCCCCACGTATTGATGATCACTTTTCCCTTTGGATCAACCTGCGTGAGAAAGGTACCCTTGACTTCTCTGGCCGCTTGCTCCATCCTTGTAATCCTTTGGGCACTTGTCGGGGGCTCTTTTCCTTGGGGTCCTCTCTTGCTATGATTTTTATTCATTCTTACCATCTCTACTTTCTTATGGTGGTTTTTGTCTTGGGTTCTTCCCCTATTCCTATTCGACCTTTCCTGATTTGTAAGACGGGCTCTGTAATTGATTCTCTCCAGTCTATGGCTATTCCTGGTGCCTCTTCTTTTATGGGTTTTCCCTGGCTGTGGGCTCATCTCAATAATCATGGGTCCCTCATAAAGGTGTGTCTTCTGGTCCTTTTTCACTATTTTAGAGCGTGTACTCTTGGGAGCCCTACTGTCATCTCTGCACCAATCCTTTGCCCTACACGTTGTACGAAAATCATTACCTCTCCCCGTATCTATACGTGGGTGAGGTGTACCCATACTCATCCATTGGGAACTCTTTTGTCCTTCGTCCTTTGCTACCTATTGATTAAATTTTCTACTTTCCCTTGGGCAAGCCCTATACTTATTCCTATTGACAGGACTGTGGTGTTGTACATCTTCTTGTTGTGTGACCTGGATATGCATTGTAAATCGTTTTTGGGTGGTGGGCTATCAGATTCTTCTTGGATACTTCGTTCCCTTCAATTATTTATGCACCTCCATCCTTGATGTGGTCGTCTGTACTTCGGCTACCATCATAGTATTTTGTCGCTAAATGGATGTAATCTATTTGGAACTGACCATTTAGGATGTTACCCTAGATAGTGTCCAATTTTGGTCCATGTGTGTCGACCTCGTCATTAGCGATTCTATCTGCCAGTCCATTTGCTGACCGCCGCACCTAGTGCAACTCCACTTTGATCCCCATCTGCAGGTACTCCTGAATGTTTTGTAGGGACTGTGCCAAGCGCTAGTGCTGCTGAATTTTTCCCACTCTGGTACCATTTTGGAGTCTCCTTACTATGTTGATAACCAATGTGGAGTCTCCTTTCACGTTGACATTTGTCATCTCTTCCTAGTTTAGAATCTCAAGGTCGGTCTCCAGGGCTCCTAATTTTGCTGCGTTGTTGGTTGAGTTTCCT
>JASDQU010439377.1:78293-90687 GCA_032191745.1 Picea mariana
AGTGCATTGACAGAGTTTGTTTTGACTCCTAAGCTCAAGAGGAACAACATAAGAATTCCTTTACAGGAAGTGTGAAGCGACCGCCGCAAGGTGTGCACAATTGTCACAAGGATTCAAGACCTTGTGTAAAGATCTGTTGCAAGGAGTGCAAAGATCTGGAATTTGACGAAGAGTCGAAGGGATTCTATAAAGAATTCGAAAGTGCATTGACAATAGACCTTTGAAAGTGTACGGGAGAAGCAAACTTACAAAGTTCTGAAATCTTCGGGGCCGTCCATTTTTCAAGGAGGACACGTGGCAAGAGATCAACATTTCACTGACTCGTGACTTGGAGAAGTCAAAGGTAGAGTCGTGAGAACTTGCAAGACATGAAATCATGATTTGATCTGAGTATTTGTATCAAGAACGATATGAGTCGTCGATTTGACGCGATCGAGAAATCGAGAATCAGAAGAACAGAGGTGAGCCAACCTCCAAAGTCGTAAAACACGAAGTCCTGATTTGATCACAGCTGCTGATCGAAGGAGGGAGATGAACCGTAGATCTGGTCTAGTCGGAATTTCAGAACTCGGGGAATCGAAGGTTCCGGGAATTCACAAAATTCAAGTTCGCGATTTGATCACAACCGTCAGATCGAGGAGAGATCAAAACCGTCGGATCGATTTGTGCAGTGTCGATGGCACAAGAACAAAAATGAAGACACAGTGTGCATAGCAAGTGTGACAGAGTGATAGGGTGACAGAGTGTGCATGGTAAGAACAACAACAAAGACACATAAGAAAAATATAGAGAAGAGATAAAATCTCAGAAGAGATAGCGCCTTGCACTTTCCAGAAGTGTAGTCGAGGACCAAGAGAAGGACTTGCAGGATGAGCAAAGGTCGCCGAACCTTTGACACTTGAAATTATTCCAATTCAGAAGGGTGCATAAGCTCAGAAGGAGGAGTGATAGTGGCCATTAGATCACCAGTATCAATTACCCAATGTCCGTCAGATCAGAGTCTAGTCAGGAGGAGCATGTAGAGGAGGAGATTAGACCTCAGTGGTTGGATCTGAGCACCGAGGATCAACAACCATTGGATCCAATATAAACTGCCAAGAGGATAAGGCCGCGATCCATCCTTCATGTTCCTAGCCATTGGAGCGAGAGGATACATGGAAAAATATCATCATTTCACTGACTGAAAGGTCAAAGGAAGGATGTGCTCTAACCCCTCAAACTCATGATATGTGAAGTCATGAAATGACCTGAGCCGTAGGATCCAGAGGACATGTGGTGAACTATCAACATTTCACTGACTGAAAGGTAAAAGGAAGGAGGTGTTCTAACCCCTTGAAGTTGTGATATGCGAGGTTGCAAAATGATCCTGGCTGTTGGAGCCGGAGGACACGTGGCGAGCGATTGGAATTTCACTGACTCGCAAACTGGAGAAGTCAAAGGTGCGTGTTGTGGGAACTCACGATATGTGAGGTCACAAAATGATCTGAGCCGTTGGATTGAGGACTAATCTGGGTCGTCATATCCAAGAGAAGAATATGTGCCATGTGAGGAGATCCACGTCAGCAAGGACAAGTGGCATACCACACCAACAAGATCACGTCAACCGGATCCAAGTCAGCAAGGACAAAAGGCAGACCATGTCAGCAAGACCACCTCAACGAGGACACGTGGTGAGTGATTGGAATTTTGTTGACTCGTGAGTTGAAGAAGTCAAAGGTGCATGGTGTAGGAACTCACGATATGAGAATTCATGAAATGATCCTGGTCGTTGGAGCCAGAGGACACGTGGCAAGCGCTTAACATTTCGTTGACTCGCAAATCAGAAAAGTGAAAGGTGGAGTTGCAGGAACTCACAAGGTGTGAGGTCACAACATGATCATAGCCGTTGGATCATGAAGGGCTGTGGGCTGTTGATCTAGAGTATTTCGAATATCGAGAGTTGGAAGAGTCAGAGTTGGCTCATGCTGAAACACCCGAAACGTGAAGTCGCGATATTGATCACATCCATCGATAAAAGGGTGATATATCGACCATTGATCTGATACGAAGCGCCCTTTGAATAAGCGCTTGGTCACAACTCGTGGTCATGTGCGAGGAAGGAGCTAGTCCATCTAAGCTCCATTTCAGAGATCGAGACTTGGGAGAGTCGAGACACCCCATACCAAGATCCCCGAAGTCACGAGTCACAAAGTGCCTTCTGGATAAGCGCTTGGTCACAACTAGTGGTCATGTTTAAGATATCGTGACTTGGGAGAGTGAATATGTCTCATACCAAGATCCCCAAGGTCATGAGTCAAGAAGCTCCTATTGGATAGGCGAATGGTCACTGCTGATGGTCGCGTGAAAGGAAGGGGCTTAGCTAGAAGAGCTAGCGCCCACTGTGTAGTTTTTCTATAGAAAGGGAAAAGGCACCAAGAGAATGAGTGCATGGAGGATCTCTGGGGAACTACCAAAAACCACTGAATGTTTCTACACAAATAATTCAAAGAGGATTCAGGGTGATTGACAGAGAAGACGAAGTGACTTGACTGCTAGAGAAGCCAAGGAATCTCAGGATAACGTTCAGTGATGATGAGGAGATTCGGTAATGACATAGAAGACTAAGAGTATTGACTACCAGAAAGTCTAAGGAATCTCAACATAATGGTCACTGATGATGAACGCATAGGAAACATAACCTCCACAGAAGATGCAGAGTTGTTATGATGATCAACAGAAGACTGGTCGTGACAAAGGATGTAAAATGAATAAGTGAGGCAATTCTGCTGAAGTGCAATGCGGTTAGAAAGGAGGAGTTACAATGAACAACCTATGGGGTAGAACACTGTCACTGAAAAGAGCATGCAGAGGAATTGCGCATTTTTGATGCAATAGGTGCACAGAGAATATAAAAATGCAGAACAAAGAAGAGATTGGTGTTTTTGTTGAGTGTGATTCATGCCAGTAGAATTTGGTTGTGTGGAGCAGCTGAAACACATAGAAGAGGCATAGCGCATAGAAGGGAAATGTTGGATAGAGCATAAAACACATAAGAACAGAAATCCCAAAGAAGAATGTGAGTAGGAAGACACTAATGCAGGCAGAGCATAACAGTGCAACAAAATAGTGATGAGACTGGTAAGCCATTAATGAATACTGTATCACTGTAATAGATTGAAGTAAGAAAAGAATTATATTTTAGGGGGTTTTGGAGGTGCTAGGGAGGATTGGTGTCCTCATAGTTTCAAGTAGGTGCTTGAATAACAGGGAGTTGTAGCTTCCAACTGGTTGCATCCAGAAAAACCAGGGTGATAGGGTGGTGCAAGGGAGAACTATTGTTCTCTGTTATACAGTTGGTGCCTGTGTGATTGGAAGTTGGTGCTTCCATCCAGTTGGTGCTGGAACAATTAGGGAGTTTGTGATTCCCTTCAAATGTTTTAACTTTGGAAATATAGGTCACTTTGCATCTAAGTTTCCACACAAGTAGAAGGACTATAACTCTGAAGGTGAAGAGAAGTACAAATCCAAAATATTTGGTAAAAATAAAAGTTTATGTGTAAACAATGATGACTCTTTAGAAGACACAAATAATGAATCCTCTTGTGAAGATAAGGTAAATGAATTCATGTTTATGGCCAAAGATTATTATGATAATAAAATGACAAGAAGTGATGTTAATGATGAAGAAGCTTTGGTTGACTTGGAAGGAGAGTTGATTATCACTTTGGAAGAGATTGACAGACTCGGGTTTAAGAAGAGAAAGCAAAAACAATTGCTGATACAGTTCGAGAAAGGTAGTAAAAAACCCGATGAAAACTTTGCCTTGCTAAAAGTGGAATTAGAAGAGGCAAAGAAAATAGAGGACATTCTGAAACAACAGTTATCAGAGAATAAGGCAAGATGTGAAACTCTAGAAGAAGAAGTAGTGAAAACTAGAAAAGAGTTGGAGAAGTTTCAAGCCTTGTATCACCAGAATATTTCAAGCATCAAATCCTCAGAAAGATTAGCCACCATTCTGTATCAGCAAAGGAATCCAAAATTGAAAATTGGTTTGGGTTATGAAGAGGGATCAATCAATGGTAAGCCAAGCAACAAATAACCCATCAAGTTTGTTGCCGCCAATGTCGACAACAAATCTGCAGAAACAAAGGAAGATAATCAACCATCAAGGAGGAGTAAAGAAAAAGGTGCCAGAACTGAATCTGTAGAACAAATAAATAATACACCCTCTACTTAAGGAAATCATCATCATGGAAGAAATCAACATGCTCAAAGAAGACAACCATTTTCCAGGTACAAAGATTTTTTCTATGGATATTGTTTCTACTGCTCTAACTTTGTCCACAAAGCTGTAAATTGTCCTTTAAGATTTAGACATAAGAAATCAAGACACCCAAGGTATAAATATTTGCCACAACAAAGAATGAGACAACCAAGTAACAAACAACCACAAATTGCAAATGGTCAAATCAAGTTTAGAGACATGGAACTTAGGAGGTCAAGAAATAATGAACAGTCAATGAGTAGACAACATTGCAACAATCACTTTGACCTATTGAACAATGAGCTTGAATGCTATAACTATCACAACTTCGGTCACAAAGCTGCAAACTGCCATCTAAAGAATTACAAAGTAGATCCAAGGATAAATCTCTTCGCTAGAAATGCTAGCACATGGAAAAATAAAGGTAGTGAAAAATGTGGTCTCGTTCTTTCAAATAAAAAACAAAAGGACTTCTGGAATATAGACAGTGGATGTTCCAAGAACATGACTAGAGAAAAGGATAAGGTTCTGCCTATAAGTAAAAAAAAAATAGGAAATGTGATCTTTGAAAATGATGAACTAGGTAAAATCAAGGATAAAGGGATGGTGAGCTTGAGAAATGGCAAAGGAGATTCTAAGGATGATCTTCTTGTAGATGATCTAAAATATAATTTGTTCTGTATAAGTCAAATGTGTGACAGAGACTGTGAAGAGGTGTTCACATCCAAAGATTGTAAGGTGAAAAATGTAAACTTGGGACAAGTGGTGGCTAAAGGAATAAGGACAGATAATGATGTTTCTATTGAATCCTCCCATGCAAGAAAATAAGAAGTAGAAGAAGAATCATGTCATGCACCAGAAGCAGAAGTTGTGAGGGTTGAGAAGTCAAACACCCAAATCAAGTTCTTGAATAGATCCATGACCCTGGATGAGATACTGGATAGTCAGAGATCACCAAATGAAAAATCCAGTCTCGGATACAACAACAAAGAAATCAGTACTCCTAAGATTTCTAACACAGGTCCTTCATTTGTGAAAATGGAAAGCAGGTATGAGAGTGTTTGTAGTGGTTTTTTCTTGTGATGAATATAATCATAAAAGCCTTGTATTGTAGGCATCATGGAAGGAAAATGAAGTTGTTGTAATAGAAGATCAGGGAAGCATGACAGGGGGAGTCATTCAGGTATGAAAAGAAAAGGTTGATGAAGGAGTCCCAGTAAGAGAGGTGATAAATATTGATTCTACTATAGAGGACACAACTGAAGCTGAAGATGAAAAGGTCCAAGAATCAGAAGGAGAAGACTGTGAGTTAGATACAAATACTCTGCAGGACTCAAATAAGAGGGTCCATCCTGTTAGGGGGAGTATATATTGGTTGAATGTCCGATACCTCCAAAATATACTGCAACAGCTCAGGGGGAACATGTTTTTATTTGAAATTGATGTCAAAGGGGGAGAAAAAGTGTGGAAGCATGGATGCTACAATTGGAGCTCTAAGAAGAATAATGCAATCATTCAGGGTTTCCATCAATGCCAAAGGGGGAGATTGTTGGCATGTTTGCAGGCAGAGGTGTGCTTGTCATTGATGGAAAGAACAACAGCGAGGCTAGAATGTTTACAGATAGAAGGAAGAATATGCTTGTGATTGATGGAAATAACAACAAAGTCGACGCAACATCGATGGCACAAGAACAACAGTGAAGACACAGTGTGCATAGCAAGAGTGATAGAGTGACATAGTGTGCATGGAGAGAACAACAGTGAAGATACAAAAGAGCAAGCTAGAGAAGACATCAAAGCTCAGAAGAGATAACACCTTACACTTTCTAGAAGTGTAGTCGAGGACCAAGAGAAGGACTCGCAAGACGATAAAAGGTCATAGAACCTTTGACACTTAGAAATTCGTCCAAGTCGGAAGGGTGTGTAATCTCAGGAGGAGGAGTGACGGTGGCCATTGGACCACTAGTCTCAATTACCCAATGTCCTTCAGATCAAAGTCTAGTCAGGAGGAGTGCGCAGAGGAGCAGATTAGACCTCATTCGTTGGATCTAAGTGTCGAGGATCAACAACCGTCGAGTCCAGTATAAAATGCAAAGAGGATAAGGCCACGATCTATGCTTCAAATCACGATATGAAAAATTGTGAAATGATCCTAGCTGTTGGAGACAGAGGACACGTGGTAGAAGATCATCATTTCGCTAACTGAAAGGTCAAAGAAAGGAGGTGCTCTAACCCCTCGAACTCGCGATATGCGAAGTCACGAAATGGCCTGAGCTGTAGGATCCAAAGGACACGTGGTGAACTATAAGAATTTAGTTGACTGAAATGTCAAAGAAAGGAGGTTCTCTAACCCCTCGAACTCACGATATGCGAGGTTGCAAAATGATCCTGGCCATTGGAGCCAAAGGACACATGGGGAACAATTGGAATTTCACTAACTCGCAAACTGGAAAAGTTAAAGGTGTGTGTTGTGGGAACTCATGATATGCGAGGTCGCAAAATGATTTGAGTCGTTGGATCAAGGAATAATATGGGCCTTCAGATCTAGGAGAAGAACACGTTCCATGTGAGGAGATCCATGTCAACAAGGACAATTGGTAGACCACATCAGTCGAATCCATGTTAGCAAGGACAAGTGGTAGACCACGTCAGCGAGGACACGTGGTGAGCGATTGGAATTTCACTGAATCGTGAGATGAATAATTCAAAGGTGCATGGTGTAGGAACTTGCAATATGTGAAGTCGTGAAATGATCCTGTCCGTTGGAGCCAGAGGACATGTGGTGAGCTCTCAACATTTCGCTGACTCACAAATCAGGAAAGTCAAATGTGGACTTGCAGGAACTCACGAGGTGCGAGGTCGCAACATGATCATAGCCATTGGATCACGGAGGGCTGTGGGCCATTGATCTAGATTATTTTGGAGATCGGGAGTTGGAAGAGTCAGAGTTGGCTCACGCTCAAACACTCGACACACAAAATCGTGATATTGATCATAGTCATTGATCAGAGGGTTAGATCTCGATCGTTGATCTGATATCAACCGCCCTTTGAATAAGGGCTTGGCCACAACTTGTGGTCATGTGAGACAAAGGAGCTAGTCTAGCTAAGCTCCATTTTGGATATCGTGACTTGGGAGAGTCGAGACACCCCATACCAAGATCCCCAAAGTTGCGAGTCGCGAAGCACCTTCTAGATAAGCACTTGGTCACAACTACTGGTCATGTGAGAGGAAGGATCTAGTCCATCTAAGCTCCATTTTAGATATCACGACTTGGTAGAGTCAATTTGTCTCATACCAATATCCCCGAGGTCGTGAGTTGTGAAGCGCCTATTGGATAGGTGAACGGTCACCGCCGATGGTCACGTGAAAGGAAGGGGATTAGAAAGAAGAGCTAGCACCCATTGTGTAGTTTTTTCGCAAAAAGGGAAAAGGCACCAAGAGAATGAGTGCATGGAGGATCTTTGGGGAACTGCCAGAAACCAATGATTATTTCTACATAGAGAATTCAAAGAGGATTCATGGTGATTGACATAGAAGATGAATAGTCTCGACTACCAGAGAAGCCAAGGAATCTCAATATAATCTTCAGTGATGATGAAGAGATTTGATAATGATAGAGAAGATGAAGAGTCTCAACTTCCAGAGAGGCTAAGGAATCTCAACATAATGGACACTGATGATGAACTCACAAGAAACATAACCGCCATAGAAGATGCAGAGTTGTGATGATGATCAATAGAATATTGGTCGTGACAAAGGATGCAAATCGAGGAAATGAGGCAATTCTATTTAAGTGCAATGCGGTGAGAAAGGAGGAGTTACAGGGAACAACCTGTGGGGTAGAACACTGTCACTATAAAGAGCATGCAGAGGCATTGCACATGTTTGATGCAATAGGTTCACAAAGAATATAAAAACACAGAACAAAGAAGATATTGGTGCTACTGTTGAGTGTGATTCATGCGAGTAGAAGTTGGTTGTGTGGAGCAGCTGAAACACATAGAACATGCATAATGCATAGAAGGGAAATGTTGCATAGAGCATAAAACATAGAGGAAGAGAAAGATGAAAGAAGAATGCAAGTAGGAATAAATTGATGCAGGCAGAGCATAACAATGCAACATAATAGTTATGAGACTGGTAATCCATTAATGAATATTGTATCACTGTAATAGATTGAAGCAAGACAAGAATTATATTTTAGGGGGTTTGGGATTTGCTAGGGAGGATTGGTGTCCTCAGAGTTTCAAGTAGGTGCTTGAAGAACATGGAGTTGTAGCTTCCATCTGGTTGCAGTCAGAAAAACCAGGGTGGCAGGGTGGTGCAAGTGAGACCTATTGTTCTCTGTTATACAGGTCGGTGCCTGTGTGACTGGAAGTTGGTACTTCCATCTAGTTGGTGCTGGAAAACTTAGGGATTTGGTGCTTCCTTCTAGTGGGTGCTAGAGAAACCAGAGAGTTGGTGCTTCCTTCTAGTGGGTGCTAGAGAAACTAGAGAATTGGTGCTCTCTCCAAGTTGCAGCTTGCAAAACAGAGGTGGTATCCTCACAATGAGTTGGAGCTCATAATTTTGATAATGTACAAAATATAAATATTACTTATCATATCAAGAAGAAGAGGTTTTTACTCTTTATGGGTTTCCTCAGGAAATATATGTCTTTGTGTATTTCATGTGTGTGATTGATGTTGAATGTTCTATTGCTTACTTCTCTGTATCATTGTGATTGTCATTGAGTGTTTTGTGAAGAGTTTAAAAATGGAAAAAATGTTTAAGCATGGTGACAACTGATTCACCCCCCCTCTCAGTTGTCCAACACTCTTTGAAAGACCCTCAACAGTGAGAAGTTACTATTCTAAGAAAAAATAAGAATAAAAATGGAAAGAGGAACCCAGTGAATCAGATCACAGGAAAGAAGGCCAGAAAGCTCAGCAAGAAGAAAGCAAAGCTAGAAAAGTTGCAGGAAGTTCCAGAGAAGACTTCACAGAAAGAAGGCTTGCAGAACTTGAACCTCGCTGTAATAGAAAAACAACGCAGACTGGCACTTCACCATGACAAAGAAATATCACCGTTGCAGGCGTCCCAACTGTTAGAACAACGCTCTGAAATGACTAGAAACATAGTTATTGCCAGAAATATCACCATTGGACTGTTGGGACAGTGCCATAATGGATGGAATAGTATTGATTGAGGCATTCCTTCCCGTTGGAGGAGTCCTTTACGACATTGTTTATTTAATCCATCGAATGTCTCACCGAGGACACTTTTTCAAATTGTGATTATCTGAGACAACAAAGAACTAATTTCTATCGCGCAGTGCTTACTGAGACCTTGCCACCCGTTTTGCTTACTGTGAGTATTTGTCCACCTACTCGAGATATACAATATCGATTGTGTATGTCAGGTGAATGTAGCATAGTAGAGAAGTCTGTGGAGGAGATCCTAATAGGTCTTATGGCTGAGAAGTTCATGTCTGTAGGATCACATGCCTCGTTGAAGAGAGGATTGCAAGAATCCCCATCAATTGCACGTCGATCTAGGCCCTCCCGAACTGTGACATAGAAACAGAGCAAGCATTGTGATGACTTGATGAACACAAAGCTCATCCCATCGGTCCTGCTCGACTACATCCTGCCTCTGGATGGCGCAGTTAGTCCTGACAGCGTTCCGAGAGATTTCAAATACACTCTCATTACTGCATACCTCCTGAAGGGGATACACGCAGTTGGAAAACAACTAAGACCGATCCCTGATCTCAAGATCATCGACTTTAACCTAGGAGATAGGAATAATTATGCGATGCTCGTACCGCATAAGTACTTGACAAAGACAATGGGGAAGAAGCCGAAGATGCTCCCCCATCCATGGAATAAGGAGATCATAAGGTCCAACATCCTTAATGTAATGAAGATAACCCACTTCAGCAGACACCAGGAGGTTAACGCGTGCGTTAAAATCCTCATGTCATTCTACGATGGAGGTTATCTATGGTTAGATAGGTGTTAGTCTCCAGTTTTGACTATATTTTTGCCTATATCATGTCAAATATACCTCCATTTTCATATCTAGTATCATTTCCTTCTGGCCTTACCATGACACATTTGACATCCTTTTACAACTAAATGGGGCTATTTAAGGTATTCCTATGATTCAATTTATTTTTAATGTATTTTGATATTTTAAACTAATGTTGATACTAACGTGACATGAGTTAGGTACTGTTCCTTTGAAACAGAACTTATCAGTACCAGGTACCGGCTTGCACTTAGTGGAGATGCCAAAGAAGATGCCAAAGACTTGCACGACATGGCCAGAGTGGATTGACAGTTCGATTCATATAATTGATTGAGTCATAACTCAATATGCTGACTCAGGGCGAGATTGTAGAACTGTTTTATTAGAATGCTTTATGATCCACACTTCTTGACAGTGCGTGTCATGAAGCTGTGAAGTTTGTTTTAACTGACTATGAGTCATTTTCGGATCTAAGATACGTTTAGATTAATGCACCTATGTTTCAAACTATTTTGGAGAGGATCTATATAAACTGGGATCGCTCTCAAGAAACGTTGGTTACAATACGCTATGTGATATGATTTCTGATAATACAATTTGCTATGCGTTATGTTATTCGCTGTTAAATGATTTGAGTTGTTTTATGAATTATGGAGCGTGAAGTATGAAACAATTTTTTCATGGAATGATATGAGTAGCTCTAGTTTCATTTTAGGGCGATTGCACCTCTTGGTTGGGCCCGCCAACAGGTTCAATTCGCTGTCTCTTTTCCACAGTAGAGTTAGTTTATTTTTAGTTTTAGAATCAACATGTAAGTTAGTTTTTGAGATTGGAATTACTCTGTTAAATTATTGCTTAGCCATTCTTCGGTTAGATCATTTTCAATTTGATATTATCTCATAGAGTGATGAATGTTGAATGTGTTATTTATCCCTGTAGAATTTGAAGAATAAACCAAGTGCTTAACCTAGATTTGCTCTGTTTTTAGTTTTCAGTTTGATCATGATTTAAAGAGAATTCAAGTCTAGATTTACTCTGTTCTGTTAGGATAGCTATCTTATAGTCGGATTAAAAGAAGCTTCCAGTACCTGTAGGGTAAATAGGACATTTATTTGTTTCACCTGTGTTAGATTTAGAACTGTTTTTGATACTTAGATTAAAAGGTTTTTAAAATGATCTCTCTTTTATGGTTTAGATAGATATGATGATGATTAGATGTTTAAGCTAATGGTAGATAGTCTTGGGAGATTACATCAGATTAGAAATAGAAGTACCTGTACTTAAACTCAGAACTGTTTCCATTTGATGAATTAGACAAGAGATGATTAGTTTCAAGATAATCATTAGGGTTCAGTTTCTAAGAGTAAGTTTGTGTTTTCTTCTCAGAATAACCTTTAGATAGGAATTAGAATCTTACCAACACATATAGTGTAGCATCTCTAAGTTCACTTATCCTGGTTTGACAATTCAATGTTTTCAGGTAATTAAAAAATCTTTAATATAACAGCCTGACATTTTTGGCGCCATTGTCGGGGAGCTATTTAGAAGGTAAGTTAGATAATTGTTTTGGTTATTTTATTAAAATTTATTTGGTTTGGCATGGTATGTTAATAGGTTGATGAAAGAGGAGTTGTGAAACGAAGGGTGAGAACCGACATATCTGTTATCACAGGTTCCTCTGAAACTCAATCTTAGTCTTTCTTTGATCTAGTATGTTTTCATGAGAAATAGAGATCATAGAGGTAAATTTAGGGGAAACACAAAACAACAAAAAGAAGAAACCTCCACCCAAAAAGCAATAGAAACTGAGACTGGAACTCTGGCTGAGGAAACCATAGAGCAAAATATAGAACCAGGAAACACCACATACCAACAAATTCAAATTCCTCACCAAACAAAGATCAGATTGCATATACAATTTTTGGTAATCCTTTTAACATGGAAGAAAGAGGGAGAGAATTGGATAGAAAAGAACGAGGAGAAATTCATGTTGAAAATGAAGAAGAAGAACAAGTAGAGACTGAGCTAAGACCATAAACCACCTTTGGGTTTCCTATTTTGGATTTGGTCCAGAATGTCAATATGAAAAATATCCCACCTTCGGCACTACCAACCTTTTATGGTAAAAGTAGTGAA
>JASDQU010439377.1:102333-116303 GCA_032191745.1 Picea mariana
ATGTCGAGGAAGAAGAAGTACATCTTGGTTTGTACAGATTTTGTGATCAAGTGGGTAGAGGCAAAGTCCTTATATCAAGCAACTGAGAAATCAGTGGTTGAATTTATTTATGAAGATATCTTTACCCGCTTTGGTGTTCCACGAGAGATTGTTACTGATCAAGGTGCCCGATTTACTTCTAAGTTGATGAAAGAACTCACAGATAAATATGGGATAAAACAATGTAAGTCTTCCCCATACCATCCACAAGCCAATGGGCAAGTGGAATCCATGAATAAAGTTCTAGAATCTATTCTGACCAAGACAATACATTTACATCACAAATATTGGGCGGATAGGCTTCCAGAGGCTTTATGGGCATACCGGACTACGTGGAGAAATACCACTGGTCATACCCCTTATGAATTGGTATTTGGCAAGAAAATTCTCCTTCCCATAGAATTTCAGATTCACACCTTCTGCCTAGCAGCAGAGTTGGGGTTGAATTTGGATGAGGCACAGAAACAGAGAGTCATGCAACTAAATGAATTGGGAGAAATTAGGCAAGATGCTCTTCAAAGAAATATCCTTGTACAAAATCAACGTAGCAAATGGCATGATAAATACATTAAGAAAAATCATTTTCAACTAGGGGATTGGGCATTGCTTTTTGATTCCAAATACAAAAATTTCAAAGGAAAACTTACGACAAGGTGGTTGGGACCTTATGAAGTGGAGACTGTTTTTGATAATGGATCTGTCAGAATCAAGACCATAGATGACTCTCAAAATTCCTTTGTAGTAAATGGACATCGATTAAAAGTGTATAACAAACCCTTGTCAAGAGATGATTTTCTACAGGAAATTGCCAAACAACCATAAATAAAGATAGTAGGAGCAGAGTTTTCTCCTCCTGCTAATCCTTGATCATTTTTGTTGTTTTAAGATTTTGTAGATAATAAAATTTTAACAGAAAATAAAAAATCAAATAATATATATATATATATATATAACATTTCTTTTTGGATATGTTTACATATTGTTTTCAGTTATACAGGATTTTCAAAGCAAGTACAAAATTGAACTTCATCACTCTTTTGCAATAGGTAAGAAGGTAAGACCATTTTATTTTATGAAATTTTCTTATCAATATGCATTGTCTTGTTTTGAAATTAATAAATTTGAGCTTGTTTGCTCCCTTTGAATTGCTCATTAAAGTATGAAAGGGGCATTTATTAGGGATAGGATTATTCTTTACCAGGCCTGATGAATTATTATGGGAAAGAAACTCCCCTAGAGTTTTCTTTTAGCATTTTCTCAGACTCTCAAAACATGAAAAAGCAATGAGCATATACTAACTTGGGCTCATAAAATCCACAAGTAAGTGATTACTGTTCCAAAAATTATTTCTGCAAGATTTCTATCTGCACTCACGTTGGATGATGTGGAATACGTTAAGGTCCACCTTCCAACAAGTCTCACTCCATCGACACCAACACCTTATTTGGAGTAGAGATTAGAGACTACTTAGTACCCTGGACTTTGCATGCCTCAATGGCGAATTTCCTTGCTAACAACCATGGGAATACATCAATGTCTCTTGGTTGATAGATCCTAGAGGTGACTCGACACCAAGACCTTTATTCGTACCTGTTAGGATGTACTATAGGTACCTTGAGGCCCATTGACATCATTGGTGGGTCATCTCGCATTGGTTAATGGCATTCATTAATGGCCGATAATCCAATGATTTCTTTTTGTGTTCGACTCCAGAACATTTATTCACACAAATAAGAATTGTACCATGGGTTAAAGCTTTGAAGCTGTTGAAGACATAATTTTAATTGATCCCTTTCAGGAAGGAACAAAAGACGGGTTCAGGGATAGCCATCAGATAATTTTCTTTCATAAACAGGAAGTATTTTTCTTAGCAAGTTATTATTGGTTCAAGTTTCTCTGCAGATTTCGGGTTATTTCATCAGTACCAGTCAGTGCCAGACAGAATCCATCAGCTACAGTGGTTATCAGAAATACAAATTCAAATTACAATTTCAACGCTCTCTAGATACAGACTTGACTTCAAAAATCTCTACAGTAAGAAATGCATAACAAGGGAGTAGGTAATCTAATTAAGGTACGCTTAGTTTCATGTTGGTTTAATGTATTAAATTACATATTAATAATTTGAACTAGGAATGCCTCGATACTCCATAATATTTCATTATACCTATACTCTGTACCTAATAAACCAATCCTTTTTGACATTTCATATCATGGGAAATGAATTGCATTATCTTGGCTGAATTCGACACAATTCATATGTAATAATATTTTGCAAACGTTTACGACCATCATCATTTCCTTACATGCTATCGATCCTCATGACATTTCAAACGCTCTTCTATAATTCCTCTCACGACTATTTCACACATCATACTCTATTCCTCTGTTGCCCTCATATAATTCCGCTGCTCACCTGTGGACCTTTCTTGTGATACCGAGTGAAATTATGGTGGCAAATCTTCATGAACCTGAGACTTACGCAGATTTGGAGGATTTTCCTGAGTATGAAGCCACCAAACACATTTTTCAGAAAGCTGGATGGGAGCCGTTCTTTAATAAATTTGATGGGTATGATGATTTGGTTACACTTCAGTTTGCTCTACGTTTTCATGGTGGACTAGCTAAAGTGGGTGAGCTAGAGTTTGAAGTCACAGAAAAATTCATTTCTGAAGCAATTCAATTACCCAGCACTGGTCAGAAATGGACGAAGGGCTAGCCCATTGACAAGAAGCTTTGCACACAGCTCCTGCAACCACAGTATTGGAAATTACAATGGTCAAAGGGCACATCAAGGTCATGGTTAGAACCAAAATGGGCTCAGTTTCTATCCATACTCCAATGCTACCTCACTTGCGAAGGATGGTACACGATCATGTTTCCATGTCATGATCGACTCCTGCTACATTTCAAAGGTAACCGTTTGATGAACATCCCCTATTTTCTGCTGAAGAGTTTGAAGAAAATGACAGAACAAGTCCGCAAAGCCAAAGATTTTAGAGGTAGCTTGTTTCATTTTGGTCTTGTCAAAATTTTGGTTAAGTCTGCGTTATCCCACAAACAAGAAACTTGGGATATGTTCGTTGTAAGAAACCTAGCTTCTAACAAATCTAGAGATAAAAATATTAAGTCCGCTCCTCCACAGAAGAAGTCGAACTCTAAGAAAAAGGGTGTTAAAACCCTGACCAAAATCTGTGATGACCCTAAGAATACACTAGATTGTACAATTGAGGCCAGTGATGATAATCCTGGTACAAAACATTCGTTTGATGTCCATGGTTCTGATGGTGTGGAAACTAACCATGAAAGAGTGGAAAACATTGTTCCTACAGAGGTGAATGTTGAAATTCCGATTTTCCTCCAACTGCTACAAATATTATTGATGTGGAACAACTTGAAGAGTTAATTGACAAACCTAGGATAAATCCCAAATGAAAATGCACACGCACACTGTCAGATATGGATAACTCTATGCCTAGTTACCCACCACAGGAAAGATTAAAAAGTATGGATGATCATGAGGAGGTTCTGGAGTCTTCTGAGATGACATGGACTCTCTCTCAATTAATTTGAAAAGTCCGTAAAGTCAATCGGCAAGCTAATGCACCCAAAGAAATTGAGCAGGACAAGCCAATTCAAATGCCAGTGGATACCCCTGTTCAGGTGTATAAGGAGTTTACTCCTGAACTCAATCCATTCGACAACCCTAATCAAGTGTATGACGAGTTTACTCCTGAACCCATTCCAGTCGACAACCCTGTTCAAGTATATGACGAGTTTACTCCTGAACTTATTCCAGTCGACACCCATGATCAAAGACCAGATGAGTTCACTCACGCATCCAGCCCTCAAACACAAAAAGGACATGGTAAAACATTTGAATCTTAATGTGAAATCTCTTCCAATAGATCCTTGAGACCAATGGTAGCCAGATTAGAAAGCAAGAATCACAGGTTAAAAGAGAAGTTACATGAATACACCATACTGGATCGGCACATCAAAACATAAAATGAACTTATGAAACTCAGGCAAGCTCATTTCTCATCAAAGATTGATTGATTAAAACAAAAAAATAAAGGTCTTTTTCAAAAGAATAGGAGACTGCAGAAGATTGCCAGGAAACACATCATCATTAATCGAGTTCTTAAGAAGGAAATCAGAAGCATGAAGAAACATGAGAAATTGCAAATGTTGGTTGCAGCTGCTGCAACACTCTGATGAATCTCAGTTTTTGACTTTTTGTTGTCTGAGGACAGGCAAAGACTTCAGCTTGGGGGAATGTTAGTCTCCAATTTTGACTATATTTTTTCCTATATCATGTCAAATATACCTCCATTTTCATATCTAGTATCATTTCCTTTTGGCCTTACCATGACACATTTGACATCCTTTTACAACTAAATGGGGCTATTCAAGGTATTCCTATGATTCAAGTTATTTTTAATGTCTTTTGATATTTTAAACTAATGTTGATACTAATGTGACATGAGTTAGGTACTGTTCCTTTGAAACAAAACTTATCAGTACCAGGTACCGGCTCGCGCTTAGTGGAGATGCCAAAGACTTGCACGACATGGCCAGAGTGAATTGACAGTCCGATTCATATAATTGATTGAGTCATAAATCAATATGCTGACTCAAGGCGAGATTGTAGAACTGTTTTATTAGAATGCTTTATGATCCACGCTTCTTGACACTACGTGTCATGAAGTTGTGAAGTTCGTTTTAACTGACTATGAGTCATTTTTGGATCTAAGATCCGTTTAGATTAATGCACCTATGTTTAAAACTATTTTGGAGAGGATCTATATAAACTGGGATTGCTCTCAAGAAATGTTGGTTACAATATGCTATGTGATACGATTTCTGATAATACAATTTGCTATGCGTTATGTTATTCGCTGTTAAATGATTTGAGTTGTTTTATGAATTATGGAGCGTGAAGTATGAAACAATTTTTTCATGGAATGATCTGAGTAGTTCTAGTTTCGTTTTAGGGCGATTGCACCTCTTGGTTGGGCCCGCCAACCGGTTCAATTCGCTGTCTCTTTTCCACAGTAGAATTAGTTTATTTTTAGTTTTAGAATCAATATGTAAGTTAGTTTTTGAGCTTGGAATTACTCTGTTAAATTCTTGCATAGCCATTCTTTGGTTAGATCATTTTCAGTTTGATATTATCTCATAGATTGATGAATGTTGAATGCGTTATTTATCCCTGTAGAATTTGAAGAATAAACCAAGTGCTTAACCTAGATTTGCTTTGTTTTTAGTTTTCAGTTTGATCATGATTTAAAGAGAATTTGAGTCTATATTTACTCTGTTCTGTTAGGATAGATAGCTTATAGTCGTATTAAAAGAAGCTTCCAGTACCTGTAGGGTAAATAGGACATTTATTTGTTTCACCTGTGTTAGATTTAGAATTGTTTTGATGCTTAGATTAAAAGGTTTTTAAAATGATCTCTCTTTTATGGTTTAGATAGATATGATGATGATTAGATGTTTAAGCTAATGGTAGATAGTCTTGGGAGATTACATCAGATTAGAAATAGAAGCACCTGTACTTAAACTCAGAACTGTTTCCATTTGATGAATTAGACAAGAGATGATTAGTTTCAAGATAATCATTAGGGTTCAGTTTCTAAGAGTAAGTTTGTGTTTTCTTCTCAGAATAACCTTTAGATAGGAATTAGAATCTTACTAGCACATATAGTGTAGCATCTCTAAGTTCACTTACCCTAGTTTGACAATTCAGTGTTTCCAGGTAATTAAAAAATCTTTAATATAATAGCCTGACAATAGGTACATGACTATGGATCTAGCGTTGATCCACATGGTCACTGGATTAAATATGAAGGGACTAGACCCTCAGAAGTTCTACCCAGGGAAGGATGTAGATCATGCCCTGGCGCAGGGAATAAAGGACACCTACGATGATTTGGAGAAGGGGAAGCGGGGCTACAAGGTATCCTCCATCCAAGATGGCGCAGTGCGCCTAGCTTGTCAGTTGATCGTTAGTAAACTCGTCGGGAAGAATAGACCAACGTAAGTCACTGGGTTTTTCGTTGACCTTGCAAGAAAATGCGTTGAAGGAATGCAAATGAACTGGGCAAGCTACCTCATCAACCAGTTGGAGAAAGATCTCTGTGAAGCACAGGACCAGGGCTACAAGTTTCACTTCAGCTGGTTGCTGATTCTTGTTTCCTTCGTCACTTGGGAAATGCTAGAGGGAGCGAACTTCCCTGAATTCTAGTCGTCCGAACCATTGGCCATGAGGTTCACTACCCTCTGGTATTCAAGAGACATGGAAAATCAATGGCATTCAAATGTGGTGTTCCACACCTATTACTCGCAGCTGAAGAGGGCCATTGAATCCTTCCCTCGCATGATGCCAAATACACTCCATAGGTTCAGGTCACTTGCGAAGTTTTGCGCAGAAAGACACTTCATTTACATCACTGCACACAGGGACGAACACAAGGAAGAGATCCAATCCTATTACAATATCATCGAGGAAGATATGGAGGAAATAACCAAGGAATGGCCTGCAGAATCCTCATATTTCAAGAGTGGCGTCCCAACAGTATCCCATGTAGTTAAGAAAAGTAGAGGTTATCTCCCTTTTGTCGCTAATACTTCTGGGATCTTAAAGCTACATGGATTGAAGAATCATACTCAATACTCCCTCAAGGGAGTTTAATTAAGCCTACAGACGTAGTGTAGTATTATGATCCAAGCTAAACTATTCAAAGTTCATAATCATGATATTTATCGATTGAGACCAATTTGAAAAGGAATCTCACTCTTGATATTTATCAAGGATATTTATCTCAAATTTCATAATCAAGGATATTTATCGAAGATTTTGAACAACTTAAAGAGGCGATGTGCAAAGATCATGTCTTGACCACACCAGACTTCACAAAAACCTTTATTGTGGAATGTGATGCCTCAGGAAATGGCATTGGTGATTTTATAATGCAAGAAGGAAGACCCCTTGCTTTTGAAAGTCGGCCAATCAAAGGAAATGATTTACACAAACCCATTTATGAGAAGGAAATGATGGCAATACTACATGCATTGATGAAATGGCGTCCTTACCTAATAGGTAGGCACTTCAAGGTCAAAACAGATCATGTTAGTCTTAAATACTTCTTGGAACAAAGACTATCTTCAGAAGAACAACAAAAATGGGTGACCAAGATATTGGGTTATGATTTTGAAATCATCTATAAACAGGGAAGCAAAATGTTGTGGCAGATGCACTCTCAAGAAAGGATGAAGATGTTGAGGATTTTATCTGTGCTATCTCGATCATCCAACCCAATTGGATAATAGAAGCAATGGATGAATGGAAGAATGATGAAAATGCGCGGACTCTCATTCAAAGGTTGCAACAGGATTCCAGTGCATCAAATACATTTACATAGAAAAATGATTCATTAGGGTACATAGATCGCTTCTATTTATGTAATAATTACCAACTCAAACAAAAGGTACTATTGGAATTTCACACCTCTCCGGTAGGAGGGCACTCRAGATTTTTGAAAACCTACCATAGGGTCAAGAAKGAATTTGTTTGGGATGGCCTTAAAACTGATGTTCAAAGGTTGGTGGTAGAATGTTTAGTTTTCCAACAAAATAAGGTGGAAACAATTAACACCCCATGTCTTTTCCAACCATTAGCCATCCCAAGTTAGCATTGGGAGGCGGTTTCCATGGATTTCATCACAGGTTTACCGAAGTTTGAAGGAAAGAGTGTCATCATGATGATTGTTGTAGTAGGATTCCAGCCCGATTGGATAATAGAAGCGAGGGATGAATGGAAGAATGATGAAAATGTGTGGACTCTCATTCAAAGGTTGCAACAGGATTCCAGTGCAACAGATACATTTACATGGAAAAATGATTCAGTAGGGTACAAAGATTGCTTATATTTATGTAAGAACTACCAACTCAAAAAAAAGGTATTATTGGAATTGTACACCTCTCTGGTAGGAGGGCACTCAATATTTTTGAAAACCTACCATAGGGTCAAGAAGGATTTTTTTTGGGATGGATTTAAAACTAATGTTCAAAGGTTTGTGGTAGAATGTTTAGTTTGCCAACAAAATAAGGTGGAAACAATTAAGACTCTAGGTATTTTACAACCATTAGCCATCCCAAGTCAACATTGGGAAGTTGTTTCCATGGATTTCATCACAGGTTTACCGAAGTCTGAAGGAAAGAGTGTCATCATGGTGATTGTTGATAGTCTGGCCAAGTACACACACTTTTGTGCACTCTCTCATCCCTTCAAAGCTAGTACAGTTGCCACCGCATTCATGGAGATAGTTCAAAAGCTACATGGAGCCCAAAAATTATTGTAAGTGACAGAGATCCCATCTTCACTAGACATTTTTGGACATAATTATCTTCTTGTTTGGGTACTCAATTTAATCATAGATCATCCTATCATCCCGATGCAGGTGCATCATCAACAAGTACATGTGGCAGGACAACTCAGTGCCTGAGAATGAATCCGGAGTCTCGAACACTAGCCAGTACTGCAAATCTTTTGCAACTGATAGAAACGAAAAAGAGAAAGATCACGCGCGTAGACAAAATGAGCATGCATGACCTTGGAGTTTAACCCTAGTATCAATGTAACCACAGCTAGATAGTAGTTAGTTTGTTTTCTTTTGTATAAAGAGAGGTTTTGTACGCTCAAAAGAAGGGTTACGAGAGTTGGGAGCAAGAAGAAGTTTCTAAACATTAGTTGCTATTTGATTTTAACTGTAACCATTTTCTTGATTTGAATGAAGATAACAGAGGAAAATTGATCCAAATGTGTGAGACTATGTTGTTTGTATTTTCCCTGTTGTTGTTGTCAATCTTTTTAAGAATGAATGAATCTTGCAATGAGTGTATGTAGCTATGAAATGCTTGCATAAAATTTAAATTTCTTTTCTTCGTGAGAGGGTGCAAAGTGTGCACACAATCCACAAGGAGTGCATTGACAAGGTCTGTTTCGAATCATAAATCTCAAAAGAAATAGCGTAAGATAGTCCGAAAGGAGTGCGTTCACAGAATCTGTTTCGACTCATAAGCTCAGGAGGAACAACGTAAGAATTCCTTTGCAGGAAGTGTGAAGCGATTGCCGCAAGGTGTGCACAGTTGTCACAAGGATTCAAGACCTTGTGTAAATATTTGCTGCTAGGAGTGAAAAGATCTGGAATTTGATGAAGAGTCGAAGCGATTCTGTAAAGAAGTTGAAGAATTAAGAAGAAAGGAACACTAGGACAACGGGAAATAATTATTTTCAAGAATATTTGGATATGAGTTTGATGAATTTTCCAGAAAAGAAAGAGGTGCTTGGGGGATCAAAATCTTTGAGGAGATCAAGATCAGGAGGGATAGCACTTTCCAAGAAGTGCGAACGAGATCCAAGAAACAGACTCCCAGGAAGAATAAAGGTCGAAGCCTTTACATCTTTCCAAAATCTTGTAAGTTTGAAGAACTCGTAAGTTTAGGAGGAAAGATCTCAGCCGTCCGATCTAAGCGCCAAAGGAAAATATCTCAGTCGTTCGATCTGAGCACCTGGAAAAAGATCTCAGTCTTTTGATCAAAGCACCAAGAAAGGATTGCAGCCATTCGATATGTGGGCAAAAGGATTGTAACCTTCTGATCAAGGTAAAGTGCACTAACAATAGACCTTTGAAAGTGTACAAGAGAAGCAGACTTACAAAGTTCTGAAATCTTTAGGACCATCCATTTGTCAAGGAGGAGACATGGTGAGAGATCAACATTTCGCTGAATCATGACTTGGAGAAGTCAAAGGTAGAGTCGTGAGAACTCGTGAGACGCAAAATCGCGATTTGATCTGAGCTATTGGATCGAGAAATATTGTGAGCCATCGGTCTGACGTGATCGGGAAATCGAGAATCAAAAGAACAGAGGTGAGCCAACCTCCAAAGTCAGGAAACACGAAGTCCCAATTTGATCATAGCCACTGATTGAAGGAGGGAGCTGAAATGTAGATCTGGTCTAGTCGGAATTTCAGAACTTAGGGAATCAGAGGTAAGAGTTCTGGGAATTCACGAAATCTGAGTTCGCGATTTGATCGCAACCGTCGGATCGAGGAGAGATCTAGATCGTCGATCTAGCGCCATCGCAATTTTGGATATCGGTAGAACGGAGGTAAGGAGACTTCCAAGGTTGCGAAACATGAAACCCTGACTTGATCGCAGCCGTCGATCAAAGAGAGATATGAACAGTCGATCTAGCGCCATCACAATTTCAGATATCAAGAGGATGGAGGTAAGGAGACTTCCAAGGTCACGAAACACGAAACCTTGAATTGATCGCAGCTGTCAATCAAAGAGAGATTTGGACCGTCGATCTAGCACCATCAAAATTTTGAAAATAGGGAGAACGGAGGTAGCAACACTCCCAGAGTTGCGAAACGTGAAATCACGATGTACCTTTCACTCAAGCGCGTGGTCACTGCTAGCGGTCACATGAGAGAAGGGGCTTAGCCAAGAGAGAGCTAGTGTCTAATTACAGTGAAGCTTTAAAGCGTCAAGGAGAAGCCCACGGGTTCCAAAGAACCTACGTCTTAAGAATAAGGGGGCCTATTTAGTTAATTGAGGTTCTTGAGGGGACAAAGAGCCAATCAAGCTCAGTTTCTTGATCGATCCTAGACCAGGAGGTCACACAATCCTTAGAGGAGAAGAGAGGTCTACATCAAGTGGTATCAGAGTGAGAATTTTGCTTGCAGAAAACATGCAAAGGAAAGGAGGAAGAGAACTCGAAATTGTACTCTGTGTTTAAGGACAATCAACACAATGTCGACAAGGAGATGAGGAGAGCCACCTTAGCCAATCGTTTTGTAGAAAGAGAGATGTGAGAGATTTGTGCAAGGTTAGAAGTGATGGAAGCAGTGCAGAGAAGAGCACCCGATGCTGGAGACGTCAGCAATGCAAAGAGTGAAGATGTAGAAGTCGAAGAAGATGCAGGGAACACGTTGCTGAAGAACGCTTGCTGAGAGGAGTTGTTAGATTGGGAGCTAGAGCCAAGATAGAGGTCCCAATGTATGAAGGAAATTTGGATGCTGAAGAGCTGGTGGATTGGATAAGGTCCATGGACAAATATTTCGATTATGAAGATGTCAATGGGGAGAAAAAGGTGAGACATGCTGTCACCAAGCTTAAAGGACATGTAACACTGCGGTGGGATGAACTGCAGGATGAGAGGAGAAGTAGAGGCAAACCGAAGATAAAGAATTGGGATAGAATGGTAGCCAAGATGAAGGCTAAATTCATGCCCAAATATTATCAGATCAATTTGTTTAGGAAGTTTCAGAACATGAGACAGAAAGGTATGACAGCCAAAGAATACACATAGGAGTTCTACAAGCTGAACATCAAAGCTGGACAAAGAGAGAGGGATGAAGAAAAAGTTGTCAGGTATATAAATGGCCCGAGGTATGAAATCCAGGATGAGCTCAACATGATGTCGGTAAGGACAATAGAGGATTCTTATCAATTAACGTTGAAGGAAGAAGAGAATTTAGCCAGGAAACAAATCCATCGAGGTAGAGGTAAAATCTCAGTCCCAAAAAAAGGAAAGGGAGTTGCCCATTACAAGGTGCATAAGTCCAATGATGAGGTTGAAACTCCACACAGTCACTCGGAAAGAGGAGCAAGTTCCTGAGGAAGATAGGGTGGTGGAAGAAGCTCTTCTAGAGGAAGAGGCAGAGGAGGAGTAAGCTGTTATGCCTGTGGAAAGATGGGGCACATGTCTTGGGAATTCCCCGAGAAAAATAAAGAAGGAGAAGCTCACATTTCAGAAGCACAAAGAGGGAATGTTGAAGCAGAAGGAGCAGAGGATGGAACATCCCTGATGATGAGGAAGGTTCTCTTAAAAGCAGAGGCAAAAGTTAAAAATCCTGTACAGAGAAACAGTCTATTCAGGACAAATTGCAAGACTAAAGATAGAGTATGCAAGGTGATCATTGATAGTGGGAGCACTGATAACTTAGTATCCATGAAGATGGTGGAGAAATTGGAGCTGGAGACAACTACACACCCAGAGCCATATAAAGTCTCATGGTTGCAGAAAGGACACCAGGTAATGGTTACTAAACAATGCTTGGTTGAATTTAAGATAAGAGGATATAGAGATGAAATTTTGTGTGATGTAATTCCCATGGATGTATGCCATATTTTGTTGGGAAGACCATGGCAGTTTGATAGGAATGCCATTCATGATGGGAGGAAGAATACATACACCTTGGAGAAGAATGGTAGGACACACATGTTGCTGCCAATAGAGGAGAATAACGTAAAGAAGGAAGCCAACACAAGCATACTTCTCATGAGTGGGAAAGAACTCTTGAAATAAGTCAAGAGAGAACAGGAAATGCAGTTTTCTGTAGTGAGGAAACCTAGAGTTATCCTTACTAGTACTTCGATGGATGATTTACCTGAAGAAGTTCAAGAATTGTTAGATAATTTTGCTGACATAGTGGTGGATGAGCTGCCTAACTCGTTGCCACCCATCAGGAGTATTGATCATCATATTAATTGGATACCAGGAGCAAGCCTGCCAAACAAAACATCGTACAGATTGACACCTCAAGAGAATGAGGAGGTAAAGAACCAGGTCCGGGAATTGTTAGACAAGGGGTTGGTCAGAGAAATCTTGTGTACATGTGCAATACCAACTATGTTGAGTCCAAAGAAAGATGGAGGATGGAGAATGTTTACAGACTCGAGAGCCATCAAAAACATCACTATCATGTATAGATTCCCTTTGCCAAGAATAGATGATTTGATGGACTGTTTAAGTGGGGCAAATTTCTTTTCTAAGATAGATTTGAAAAGTGGATATCACCAGATCAGAATGAGAGAAGGTGATGAGTGGAAGACAACATTTAAGACAAATGAAGGTTTGTATGAGTGGCTTGTTATGCCATTTGGCTTAACTAATGCCCCGAGTACTTTTATGAGGTTAATGAATGAAATACTAAAATATTTCATTGGCAAGTTTGTGGTTGTGTATCTAGATGATATACTAATCTTTAGAAAGACTAAAGAGGAGAATTTGAGGCACCTAACACTAGTGATGAGGAGACTACAGCAGGAGAAGCTGTTGATAAACCTGAAGAAGTCCTCTTTTATGAAGACATAACTCATTACTTGGGTTTTGTGATCTCTTCAAATGAATTGAAGATGGATCCGGAGAAGGTGAAAGCAATCAAAGAATGACCATCACCCAGGAGCATGTTTGAGGTAAGAAGCTTCCATGGATTAGTGAGTTTCTATATGAAGTTCATCAGAGATTTCAGTGGAATTTGTGCACCAATGATGGACACAGTGAAGAAAAGGAACACATATTTTAAATGGATAGAGGAGGCTGAAAAGAGCTTCAATATACTGAAGGAGAAAATAACAGAGCGACCAATTCTGGTCTTGCCAAATTTTGGGAATATGTTTAAGGTGAGATGTGATGCAAGTGGCATTGCAATTGGAAGAGTTTTGAGCCAAGACAATAGACCTGTTACTTACTTTAGCAAGAAGTTGAAGGAGACTAAGAGAAAATACTCCACATATGATAAGGAGTTTTATGCCATAATTCAAGCCATGGATAAATGGAGACATTACCTTGTCCCACAAGAATTTGTCTTGTATAGTGATAACCAATCTTTACAATTCATAACCAGATAGAAAAAATTGAATCAAAGGCATGCAAAGTGGATTGAGTTTATGTAGAATTTTACTTTTGTCATAAAACATATTGCTGGAAATGCTAACAAAGTTGCTGATGCCTTGAGCAGGATATGTTTGATTCTATAGGAATTTCAGGTAGAGACCTTAGGATTTGAACACCTTGAGGAAATGTACAGTGATCATCCAAATTTCAAGGAAGCATGCGCGAATCCTGTGCTAAGA
>JASDQU010439378.1:42275-61624 GCA_032191745.1 Picea mariana
ATGCATGATGTTCCTTATGTTGGACATCCTGGTTAACAGAAAACAATTACAACAGTAAGAATGTAGTTTTTTTGGCTGGGAATGAAGAAGGATGTTGTTGATTACATAGCTCGATGTATGGAATGTCAAAAGGTGAAGGATGAGCATAGGCACCCAACAGGTTTGCTGCATCCATTGCCAATTCTAGAGAAGAAATGGGAAGTGATCACCATGGATTTCATCACAAGATTACCCAGAACGAATAAGCAAAATGATTCAATCATGGTGGTGGTTGACAAATTAAAAAAGGTTTCTCATTTTGTGTCTGTGAAGACAACACATACAATGACTAATATTGCAGAAATTTTCATGAAGGAAATTGCTAGGTTGCATGGGATACCTAGGACAATTGTCTTGGACAGAGATACAAAGTTTACCTCCAATTTCTAGAGGGGATTGCTTAAAGGATTTGGAACAAATCTAAACTTTATCAAAGCATATCATCCCCAGACAAATGGGAAAAAAAAGAGATTCAATCGAATAATTGAAGATATGTTGAGAATGTATGTGATGGATAAGCCATCTAAGTGGGAATATTACTTACACTTGTTTGAGTTTGCATATAATAATGGGTATCAAGCTTCATTGAGAATGAGCCCATTTGAAGCCTTGTACGGTAGGAAATGTGATACTCCAGTAAGCTGGGACAACCCAACATATAGAGTGGTACTTGGGCTGGAGTTGCTCAAGGACATGGAAGACCAGGTGTTCAAGATTAAGAAGAATTTAAAGGCAACTCAGGATATAAAGAAAGTTTATGTAGACAAGAACGAGACAACCAGAGAATTTAAGGTAGGGGAGCATGTACTTTTGAAAGTGAATCCCAAGAAAAGCTCTTTGAAATTGGGTAGTCGTACAAGGATGGCAGCTAAATTTTGTGGTCCATTTGAAATATTGGACATAATAGGGCCAGTTGCATACATGCTTGCATTGCCTACTTCCATGAATGTGCATAATGTATTTCATGTATCTTTACTAAAGAGATATGTACATGACCCTAACCATGTTATTGATTGGCATCTGATCTAGGTAGAGACGAAGGGAGACTTTCAGGTTCAACCAGTACGATTATTGGACATAAAGGTAAAAATGATACAGAATCAAGTTATAGAGCTGGTAAAAGTTCATTGGACCTACTACGGTCCTAGAGATGCTACCTGGGAGCATGGAGATTCCATGCGGGCAGAGTACCCACAAATTTTTGAATAAATTTGAAATTTTGATCTCTATTTTGTATATGCACTGAGGACAGTGCCAAAATAAGCGGGAGGGGACATAACACCCCAAGTTTTGAACACCCATTTTAAATAATGTATTGTTACAATGCTAAGAGGCCAGGGTGCCCAAACAATTATTAAAAGGCCAGTGTGCCCAAGAAATGTAATGTTTTGAGAATTATTAATAATAAACACATCGATGGCTACTAGACGGACAAGGACTAGAGTTATAGGGGGCTATGATTCCATAAGAGAGGGGGGTTGAGCGGATAAGTGTTTATTCCTATGTTAATTACCCTTTTTTCCTAAGGGAGGGGATCAATTAGGTGAGCTTCTTGGGGAAGGCCGTGAGGTTCTTGATTTCCCACGAAGTTACTTAAACCCGCCTCTAGTCTGATGGGGGAGTTAAACTGATGGCTTGTTCATTTATTTCATGTATGTTCATTCATTTCCCCTCACGCACTTTCATGCACTCACTCACCCATTCATTGATCCATCCTCACCTGCGTCTTGGCTTGGAAAATGGGAAAGGAACTACTGCGAATTAGCCACGGGATAGTTGGTTGTAATGGTCGTTGGTGCAATCCAGCCGTGACCTAGGGCTTGCATGTCTAATATGCGTGGGCTTGTGCCTTGTTTTTCTCACAACTGTGAGTCTTGAGAGTTCCAACATGGATATTCTATACCAGTTGTGCTGGATGCCTTGGAAAATAAGGAGAAGGGTTGCTTGAGGGACTGCGTGGTAGAGAAGGGTGTAGGTCCATTCTCTTGGGGTGGTACATGCTGGGTAGAAGAGAGCTGGGTACTTAGATTGTTGTGCGTGATGGGAAACCTGTGAGAGCTTGAGATATTACTAGTTTGGGAACCCAAGTACACTCTAGAACCATCCTTGTGGATCCATAGCCCTAGCTCGGGGGTGACACTACTGTTGAGATTTGGAGAAGTGGTGTCTATGGTTGGCTGGAACGTTCTTGGTCTACAACCAGTTGGTGTCACCTTTTTATAAATATAAGTTCTCTCTGTTGTGATGTTATTATCTGTGTAGGAATTTATTCCATTGTGTATTTTAATTATCATTTAACTAAATCTTAGATTATGCATGCTTGCTGGATATTGTTGTGGATGTCACTAAATCTTGTATCTTATGCATCCTTAAATTTTAAAAAGGTATTGGCAAAAAGAAAGAATTCCAAGGGTGGGCTTGAAGGTAGCATACCCTGGCCTGTGGGTGTCTGGGTATGTTACAATAAGGAAGTGGTTAAAAATTTGTTAGAATGGAGAGAGGAAAGGAGAGAAGAAATGAGACTTTGTTGCAATCCAATCCTGTAACCATTGTGAACTCTTGTAAAAAGCATTCAGATTAATAGAAAATTATATTTTCCTGCATATGAATCTCTATGTGTGTTTTTTGTGAATGAGTGTTTTTTTTCTGAATGTTTACTGTGCATGTTTATGAATGGCATGAATGTATAAATGTTCCCTTTGCAAGGATATATAGAATTCCTTATCCATGTGAATTTATGAGTGTTATGGGATCTCAAGGTTGTGCAAGGAGTGCACGTTAGAGTTGTGGAAAAACTCTAAAATTCCAGCGCAAGGAGTGTGCTAGAACTCATTCAGGAGTTTTTTGAGGAGCGTGTCAGGTGGGCACACCAGATCCAGTCACAAGCTTAGAAGTGATAGTGCAAGGACTGCATAGAGCAAGCACAAGGAGTGCTCTTACACTCATAATAATGTAAAATATCAAGAGAGAGTTAGTTCTAGGAGTGCACAAAGGACCGAGTTCAAGGGTATTTCAATATCAAGAGAGATAGTGTGATTCTGCATAGAGAAAGCACAAGGAGTGCGCGTGTGAATTTCAAAGGTCCCAAGCTCAGGAAAGATAGCATAAGTTTACATTGAGCGAGAGCAAGGAGTGTGCCTATACTCACAAGAGTATAAAATCTCAGAGGGGAGACCAGTGTAAAGAGTGAATAGAGTTGAGACTTCATTAAGTGGTGAAAAATATCAGAGGAGAGATAGTGCAAGGAGTGTGTAGGGGACTTTTTAAATTCAAAATATCAGAGGAAAGATAGCGAGGGGAGTGCATAGGTGAGATATTTAAGTCCCAAGATCAGGAGAGAAGAAAAAATTGTGTGCCAAGGTTCGAGTCCTTTAAGTTACAAATCTCAGGAGGGAAGTGAAAGGTGTACACTATAGGTCAAGTCACTCAAGTGACAAAGCTCAAGGAGGGATAGCAAGAGTAAGACACAAAGAAGAGAAATCTATTTGTTTAAAGGAGAGTGGAAGAGATCTTTTCGGAAGAAGTCAGGATCCCTCATAGCCATTGGATTAAAGAGAAGAAGAGTGGCCATTAAACCCCCAATTCCTTCAGACTTCACTACTTTGGTAGTTTTAAGTCATTTATTGTAAGTGAGTAAAAATCCCCGAAGCTATGAAGTCCCAGAGTGAATCTACACCGTATATACTTAGGAGAGTGCGAGCCATTGGATCCTTGAGTGGTTCGATGATTCGACACTCTGAGAGAAATTGATTTTTTTGTGTAAATGGAGAATTCCCCAAAGTCCCATATTCCAGATTAAATCCTAACTATTAGTTGTTGGGTACACGTGTCTACATATTTCCAAGTATTCAAAAATTCGATTATCTGGAGCATTGTGGGTGAGAGTTGTTTTGGTGTGAAAGGTCTCGAATTCCTAAATCCTGGAGTCAATACTGACCATCTATTGATGGGTTAACATGGACCATAGATCTCCACCCTTCGCCAATTTGGTGTTCGACAATTTGATAGTTTAGTGGTGATTAGGAGCAAGAAGTCCCAAAGCTCGGAGTTCTAGAGTTGATCAAAACCGTTGGCTGTAGGAGGAGTGTAAGTCATAGATCATCATTTCGATGTTCGATAGTTCGGGAGGCAATGTGTATTGGAGTCTCAGAATGCCCAAATCCCAAAGTCCCAAAATGGAAATCCACCATAGATCATGGCAAGGAGTGTGGACCGTCAATCCCTGAACACTTCAAAAGTTCTCCAGTTCAACATTCGGGAGAATTAGAGTGTGTTGTGGGTAAATATTTCGTATCCCAAATTTCCAGAGCGTTGAAGTCCCAAATATATGAAATAGAGCCTTGTGGATAAGCACTCAGTTCTAACCCATTGTCATATGTCTTTCTTCTAGGGAAAAGGGGCTAGCATCTATGGTTGTGACCAGAAGATAAAGGGGATTAGTACAAGCACCCGTGGGTTTATGTTTTGTGCAGACCCACATAGAAGGAAATCAAAGGGGCATGTGTACATAAGAGGGGAACCAATAGGGATCTGAGTGCTAATTCATCTCCAGTGTGATTCGATTCTATACTGAGAGGTCGCGTGAGAATGCTAGGAGGGGTGAGGGTTTGCATCACATGTGGATGTTCCATCATCCAAAACATTTCAATGGATGTTCTTTCCATGAACCATAGCTTGAATTTTGAATGTCAGGTGGTGGGAGAGCCTCAATTTAAAATAGTCTAGATTAAACATAATCATATTTGATACCTCTAAATCCACAACTCTAATGGTTGATAAGAGGGTTCTACGTTGGCTTGGTTAGTTTTGTAGAACTTCAAGCATTGACATAGCATAAGGTTCTTGCACCAAATCTTCAACGATGTTGTATCTTTGAGCAACACAAGAACTTGGATTAAAAATCAACTTTTGAATTGTGCCCTTGGGCAGGCGCAACACTGAGTCAACAACAAGCCTCTCGATCTAAAGAGGGGTGGAGGATGGAGGAGGAGTGAAAGTGAAGGGATTATCAGTATCACCTCCATTGGTACGATTATCTGGAGGAGTTTCATAAGTCTTAGCTCTGTTTGTGAGAATAACCATCTATTTACAGATAAAGAACTGAGTGGTTCTTGAGGAATCATCCCCATGTTGGGAATGACCTATCTTGCCCCCTTATGGAGGGACATGATTTTGCACAATCATTTGTTGTTGCTGAGCTGGGAAAGGTTCAGTTAAAACTGCAAGTAGGGAGGTACCCTTCAAAAATTTGGCGACTTCCTCACGACGAGGGAAGTATTTCGTGTAGTGCTCCTCTGTACAAATCATGTAGGGAATATTATCTTTCCTTTTCGGTTGGGTATCAACATTTTTTTTTCTCCCCTGTTGGTTATAATATTTCTTGGATTTACCCTTGTTTTTATTCTTACCTCCAGGTTGCTAAGATGAAGTGGAATGGACCACATTTGCTCATAAAATCTAGATCACTGGTATCATACCGGTATGATCCTTGTTGTCTTAATGCATGTCCCCAACGAGGTCAGGATACAAAGAATTGGGTCTCGAGCTTATTTCTCTTAAGGAAAAAATCTCTCACATTCCTAAGTGACCTCTCATGGTAGAAGAAAAGAAAGATGACGGGACATGATATCCTTTCAAAATGTTTCTTGAGGAAGGACTAGAGGCCATAGGGATGGATTGAACATTATAGCTTGGTGAATGACAAAGAGACCCAAAAGGGTTCATGGCTATAGGTTGATTACTCACTATAGGATGGGCAGAGGTGATGATAGGCACCTCCGACACTAAAACCATTGTGGTTGAAAGTGTCAAAGGGGTATCGTTAACTATAATAGGTATGGGAGTCAAAGGACTACTAGTATCTTTCTGACTCACTTCAATACTCATCCTTTCATGATCACAAGTCTGATAAGTGGATGTGTGTATACCACATTTGATAACTCTACGCCTTTTAGAAGGCACACACTTAAAATGTGGTGGTAACCATAAAAAACGGTGAGACGTATGAGGAAGCTGGTTTGGATCCATGATGAATCAATACTCAAGATATAAAAAAAAATCCTAAGGCCAACTAGTAATCAAAGAGCACAACAAAAATAATCAAATGACCAATATGCACACAAGTAGGATAAAGTGGTTGAAAGGGGCCTTCCTCTCTAAGGTAGTTATGCCTCACCCAAGAGGGGCCTGAGACTTCTTTGCTAAAGATCAGAGGTATCATAATCAGTTATAAGGGCCCTCGTGGTCTTAACAACCAGTTGGTAAGATCCCCCCGGAGAGGTAATTCTCCATAAAGGATGTGTGTTGTTTGACCTTTATCTGACCCAGGGTACCTGCAGAATAACCCCTGCAAGTAACCTATGTGGTACCCAAGTCAAGAAAATAAGAGACCATGATATAACCAATGCACAGGTGAATAATCGTAAGTCAGGTCCATCATATGGCTAGGGTAACAAAGCCCAAAACCTTGAAAGAACCGTCTCTCACAAAGGTAAGGGTACTAGCAAGATCCCCATATACGAATAGATCCTTGAAAATATATATGAGGCTAAGAAGGTATCGGAGGGATATCCCTTCAAACAACCTCATGCAACCTCATGCTTAACTTCATTGTAAGAGGAGCCTCCTAATATTACCAATTATACAATGGATTTCTCCACTCCCTTAGTCAAACACATATGTTGATTTAATATCCTTGGAGAAGTTTAATCACAAAATCTTATTCCAAGGCTCTAAATCCTAATCTGGTTTGTGCACCCTAGAAAAATAAAATCATTACTAATCAATTTTAAATTATATCATTACTTTTAGTGGCCTTGCTTACTCAAAAAGCCGCGGTCATGAAACTAGTGATGTTATGACTTAGCAAGTAAAGTAAATGAATATGAATACAATGCAAAGTCATAACTTCAAATCCCAATAAATGATATCCTTTTCAAAATGCAATTCTCAATCCAGTTATGCAATTATAAATAAAATGCCATATTTCTTTACATGTACCATAATCAATGATAAGGAATATAAAGATCAAATGCCAACAATGTAAAATGACTAATATTTTTGTATTTTCAATATAAAATGATGAAAATGAAAGGATTGAACAACAACTTTATATAATAACTCTATTCTCTGTAAACAAACACCAACCAAGTAGGATATCAAGAAGCAAACACCCAACCCAAGATGCAAGGACAATCAAATGAAAAGGATGATGAGAAAGACACTGCCCAAAAATTCAACCAAAGAAAGGTTTCATGTCATTCCACAAACACTTAAAGGTCATAACAAAGACCCAAGAAGACTCAAAAATCATCAAAACCTACCCAAAAACCAAGCAACAAAGGGTGATGTACACGACTGTTCAGGGGAAAATCACATATATACGCCTCTTGCAAAAGGACAACACGCATATGTACGCACCTGTTAGGAAAAAAAACGTGTATATGTGTCAAAACACAACCAGGATAAGGAGAAGGCTAAGAAACTCAGACTCATAATGAATTGAGGCTATCAAGAAGTCATGCAACAAGAAACTCAATATAAATGAGAGCAATATAATGAGAAGAAACACTCCAAACCCCGAAAAAAGAAGATCCTCTCCCTAGTATGGTTGCAAATTATGTTACGAGGAAAATCTCTCTATGGCTAGGGGTAAACCATAACAAAAGGAAATGATTGCAGAAATCAACTCTAATATCAGGTATGATATATAAACAAATATGCTAGCAAGACAAGATAAAAGTCCTACCTCGTCCAGACGTTCAATGAAGTCCATCGTTGAGCACTTGACTCAAAGGAATACACCTGCAAATTGTCATCAACAACCAATAAATTCAAGCATATGGTGATAATATATAATGTTATCACATTCAATAGCATAATCCATCAACATTCATAACAAATACTCCCATGGAATAACAATTCAAATATTTGCAAGTTATTAATTGGACGAGAAAAGAGTATTTCTATTAAAATGTAATCATTAGAAGTGAATGAATTACAAACTTCCGCGTCGGCACAGTTCGAAACCAAGAAACTAAGTCCCTTCCAATTGGGCCTCCACCAAAGCAAGCTCATATAAGAGAGACAATGAGGTTCTCAATCATGTAGGGAAGAGCTTGGGGGCTGAACAATGTGTTTAGACTTAAAAGGACAAAGGGATGCAGACTCAATATAAAGTGAATAATTTCTCCAGAGTAAGTTTGCTCTCAAAGTTGAATTATTCTCTCCTTTTCCATAGCTCAGATTTGGCCCATTTGTAGCCTTCAAGTGGAACTGAAGGGTCAAGTCGGAACGTTTCCAGTATATGGAAGGTCAAGGATCATGGATCTTGTGACATGACATGGAAACCCAATGACATTTTTTAATTTTGGGCACAAATCTTGATGTACGTGGGCGGTAGTGGTGAAACCTATGTATACACATGTTTTACTATAGGCTGGGCACGTATATGTGGAAAAATAATGTTTTTAGCTCTAGGATTTGCAAAAAAGGGACTTCAAGTCTGCATAGGGAAATGGAAACATGCCTTTCGTGCAAGTTTTCATAGGGTGAGGGAAATATTTCTATAACACTTTCCATAGTCAAAGTGTAGATAAAGTCATAGTTTGATGGCGTAATGCATATTTCTTGAAAATGCCTTTCCAATGGGCTATCATGCACCTAAAACGAAGATCGTATGCAAAAGTTACGACCCCGAGAAGTTAATGTACTAACTTACACAAATAGGGCTCACATGACTTTTGGGGTTTCATCTCCTAGGGTTAGGTTTTTGGATGTCTATGGTTTTGGCATTCATGTTTATCATAAAAATGTCTTCATTGCTTCATTATAATCATCTTCTTACGAATGAGCATCGCTGTCACATCTCTTCTCAGAGATAAAGATGCCACCATGCTAGCGAGTCTTGCACTCTGTATTTTTATAGTCTCTTTACAATTCTTTCATTAATAGAAATCAAGTATTGTTGTATTTCTCTGTTTCTGGCAATTTTCATGAGTATTTCATTGTAATATATTTTCTTTCATTTCATTCTGAAAATAATCCGGATCAGTGGTATCATAGAAGGTTTCTCTTGATCATTTTTCAACGCATGTCCTCAACGAGGTCCGAGTATATCCAGTTGGGTCTCGAGTTTGTCTCTCTTGAGGAAAACCACTCCCACATGCCCAAGAAACCCTCAATGGTAGCATAAAATAAAAACAATGAAGAAGAATATTCTATTAACCCATTGCTTGAGAAAGCTCTCACATGATAGAGGGATGAAATGATGGATAATTTTTCACACATCCTTCAATTCCTACCAATATTAACAAGCACATCTTCATTAAGCGTCCATTTTGGAGGAACCTCTCCCTTAAAGGTACAAGTTAATTTTGATATTCCCATATTTGAATATCAGATAGATGTGGATGCCCTATAAAAATGGTTAAATCTATTAGAAGATTATTTCTCTGTTCAAAATTTTTCCAACAGGGAAAAGATCACATTCGCACTCCTCAAGACTCTCCCCCATGTCAAACAATGGTGGGAAGCTTACTAGGAGAAAATTTCCACAGAGGAATATGGAATATATGGGGCCGATCCCACTTGGAATTGCTTTTTGGATGCAGTCAAAGAATAGTACTATCATGTTGATAACTATGAAGACCAATACATGAGATGGACCACGCCACGACAACAAAAGATACAAATAGTGCCAGAGTTCACAAATACTTTCCATACCTTGTGGACCAAGCTAGGTATCAAAGACTCCGAGCGACATCTAGTTCTAAAATACCATGGGGCTTTTCATAGGTACATCCAAACCAAAATGGATTTCCTAAACATCTCATCATTGGTAGTTTCTTATCGATATGTTGTCAAAATTGAGTAGAAATTTAGGCACCAGAAAAATGGGAATTTGGATCTGTAAATCCGCAACAACCAAAGCACGGTAAATACGATCCTAACCAACAACCTCTAGACAAACAGTCCGAGACACAAGAAAAAAGGGGTAAAGTAAAGACAAATAATTACATTGGGAAGTGGTATGACTTCCACAAAATCCCCTGGCACTACAATGATGAATGTCGCTCAAAACAGTCATTCGTGGCCGAGCTCAAAGACACGGATCCAAACCTTCATTCAGAATCCGATCCAGAAAATATTGAAAATAGAAATATCATCGACATAGACCCCACCGCTATTTTAGCAACCACAACAATTCAGTTAGAAGAACCAGTAGATCCTGAAGAGGGGGAGAGCCTCTTCCATTCAAATATGTGGGTGAAGGGGACCCCATTGCATTTCATTGTTTTACCGATAGCTAGAATAACCTCATCTCAGCTAAGGTCATCAAATAGTTGGGGTTGTCGACAACACCATGCCTGCAACCATACTCAATATAAATGAGAGCAATATAATGAGAAGAAACACTCCAAACCCCGAAAAAAGAAGATCCTCTCCCTAGTATGGTTGCCAATTATGTTACGAGGAAAATCTCTCTATGGCTAGGGGTAAACCATAACAAAAGGAAATGATTGCAGAAATCAACTCTAATATCAGGTATGATATATAAACAAATATGCTAGCAAGACAAGATAAAAGTCCTACCTCGTCCATATGTTCGATGAAGTCCACCGTTGAGCACTTGACTCAAAGCAATACACCTGCAGATTGTCATCAACAACCAATAAATTCAAGCATATGGTGATAATATATAATGTTATCACATTCAATAGCATAATCCATCAACATTCATAACAAATACTCCCATGGAATAACAATTCAAATATTTGCAAGTTATTAATTGGATGAGAAAAGAGTATTTCTATTAAAATGTAATCATTAGAAGTGAATGAATTACAAACTTCCATGTCGGCATAGTTCGAAACCAAGAAACTAAGTCCCTTCCAACTGGGCCTCCACCAAAGGCAAGCTCATATAAGAGAGACAATGAGGTTCTCAATCATGTAGGGAAGATCTTGGGGGATGAACAATGTTTTTATACTTAAAAGGACAAAGGGATGGAGACTCAATATAAAGTGAATAATTTCTCTAGAGTAAGTTTGCTCTCAAAGTTGAATTATTCTCTCCTTTTCCATAGCTCAGATTTGGCTCATTTGTATCCTTAAAGTGGAACTGAAGGGTCAAGTCGGAACGTTTCCAGTATATGGAAGGTCAAGGATCATGGATCTTGTGACATGACATGGAAACCCGATGACATTTTTTAATTTTGGGCACAAATCTTGATGTACGTGGGCGGTAGAGGTGCGACCTATGTATACATGTGTTTTACTATAGGTTGGGCGCATATATGTGGAAAAATAATGTTTTTAGCTCTGGGATTTGCAAAAAAGGGACTTCAAGTCTGCATAGGGAAATGGAAACATGCCTTTCGTGCAAGTTTTCATAGGGTGAGGAAAATATTTTTATAACACTTGCCATAGTCAAAGTGTAGATAAAGTCATAGTTTGATGGCATAATGCATATTTCTTGAAAATGCCTTTCCAATGGGCTATCATGCGCCTAAAACGAAGATCACATGCAAAAGTTACAACCCCGAGAAGTTAATGTACTAACTTACACAAATAGGGCCCACATGACTTTTGGGGTTTCATCTCCTAGGGTTAGGTTTTTGGATGTCTATGGTTTTGGCATTCATGTTTATCACAAAAATGTCTTCATTGCTTCATTATAATCATCTTCTTACGAATGAGCATAGCTGTCACATCTCTTCTCAGAGATAAAGATGCCACCATTCTAGCGAGTCTTGCACTCTGTATTTTTATAGTCTCTTTACAATTATTTCATTAATAGAAATCAAGTATTGTTGTATTTCTCTGTTTCTGGCAATTTTCATGAGTATTTCATTGTAATATATTTTCTTTCATTTCATTCCGAAAATAATATGGATCAGTGGTATCATAGAAGGTTTCTCTTGATCATTTTTCAGCGCATGTCCCCAACGAGGTCCGAGTATCCAGTTGGTTCTCGAGTTTGTCTCTCTTGAGGAAAACCACTCCTGCATGCCCAAGAAACCCTCAATGGTAGCATAAAATAAAAACGGTGAAGAAGAATATTCTATTAACCTATTGCTTGAGAAAGCTCTCACGTGATAGAGGGATGAAATGATGGATAATTTTTCACACATCCTTCAATTCCTACCGATATTAACAAGCCCATATTCATCAAGCATCCATTTTGGAGGAACCTCTCCCTTAAAGGTACAAGTTAATTTTGATATTCCCATATTTGAATATCAAATAGATGTGGATGCCCTATAAAAATGGTTAAATCTATTAGAAGATTATTTCTCTGTTCAAAATTTTTCCAACAGGGAAAAGATCATGTTCGCACTCCTCAAGACTCTCCCCCATGTCAAACATTGGTGGGAAGCTTACTAGGAGAAAATTTCCACAGAGGGATCTGGAATATATGGGGCCGATCCCACTTGGAATTGTTTTTTGGATGCAGTCAATGAACAGTACTATCATGTTGATAACTATGAAGACCAATACATGAGATGGACCACTCCACGACAACAAAAGATACAAATAGTGCAAGAGTTCACAAATACTTTCCATACCTTGTGGACCAAGCTAGGTATCAAAGACTCCAAGCGACATCTAGTTCTAAAATACCATGGGGATTTTCATAGGTACATCCAAACCAAAATGGATTTCCTAAAAATCTCATCATTGGGAGTTTCCTATCGATATGTTGTCAAAATTGAGTAGAAATTTAGGCACCAGAAAAATGGGAATTTGGATTTGTAATGCACAACAACCAAAGCACGGTAAATACGATCCTAACCAACAACCTCTAGACAACCAATCCAAGACACAGGAAAAAAGGGGTAAAGTAAAGACAAATAATTACACTGGGAAGTGGTGTGACTTCCACAAAATCCCCTGGCACAACAATGATGAATGTTGCTCAAAACAGTCATTCGTGGCCGAGCTCAAAGACACAGATCCGAACCTTCATTCAGAATCCGATCTAGAAAATATTGAAAATAGAAATATCATCGACGTAGACCCCACCACTATTTTAGCGACCACAACAATTCAATTAGAAGAACCAGTAGATCCTGAAGAGGGGGAGAGCCTCTTCAATTCAAATATGTGGGTGAAGGGGACCCCATTTCATTTCATTGTTTATACTGATAGCTAGAAGAACCTCATCTCAGCTAAGGTCATCAAATAGTTGGGGTTGTTGACAACACCATGCCTGCAACCATACAACATCGGGTGGCTTCACCAGGGACGAGATCTCTCCATCAGCCAACAATGTCTCCTATCCTATGATATCCATCCCTTCAAGGATAAGGTAGTGTGTGATATTTCCTCTCTTGATGTCTGTGATGTGGTTTTGGGCCAACCATATATGTGGAAACATAATAATGTCTATGAGTCTAGACCCCGTAGTTTCATTGTTACTTTGGGAGGTCAACTCTACAGGATACCAGAGGTAGTTCCGACTACTGCTCCACCAAAACATCACCGCAAGGTAATATCTCATACTACAAAATTCATCCTCTTCACACTTTTTTCAAAGGATGCACAAAATAACACTACAACCATTGCAGCCTCAACACCTTATATCCAACAAAAGCAGATTGTCGGAGAGACAGAAGATATTGTTTATTCACCTACAATGGTGACTACACAATGCACCATCCAACCCAGAGACAACAGATTGGTGGAACATATTCAACTCGTCCAACAACAGGTTTGTGATAGTCTTCCACAAGACAAGAAGCACAACTTCTTCAATAAGGCACACAACTCACCAAGCTTCAAATTCAAAAAATGATTTTTGCTCTTCCCTGGGCACTTAATGCAATGGAGACCATTTATTCCTAAGGAGGGAGGATTGATCCAGGTGGATATTTGTGGCCACCCACCTGTTCCAAATGGCTCCTCTTTTTAGTTTTTAATGCAACACGTTCTTCTGTACTTATTTTTTATTGTGGGTTCTACACTTTCGGGGTTGTATGAATCCCTACACATATTCTAGGTGGATACTGGTGGCCTCCCACCTAATCCAACTAGCTTATTTTGTATGTTTTCATGTCAGCACATCTTATTGTACTTCCAGGACCGGTTTGGGGCCTTAAATAGTGTTTTGTTTGATATCCACAATAAAACTATAGACGAAGTCAGATTTTGACTTTGTAATGCGTAGTTCTCAAAAAGACCTTTCCAATGGGCTATCACGTTCCTAAAACGGAGATCGTATGCAAAAGTTACGACCTCGGGAAGTTAATATACTAACTTACCAAAATGGGGCCCTCATGACTTTTGGCATTTCATCTCCTAGGATTAGGTTTTTGGATGTCTAGGGTTTTGGCATTCATGTTTATCGTAAACAGGCCTTAAGAGCCTCATTGTAATCATCTTCTTGTGAATGAGCATAGAAGTCACATCTCTTCTCAGAGATAAAGCTACCACCATTCTAGCGAGTCTTGCACTCTGTATTCTTACAATCTCTTTACAATTATTTCATTAATAGAAATCAAGTATTGTTGTATTTCTCTATTTCTGGCAATTTTCATGAGTATTTCATTGTAATATCTCTGCTTTCATTTCGTTCCGAAAACAATCCGGATCACTTGGTGTCTCATAGGAAGGACACCATCCATAGTTGGAGCCATTGTTAGCATTAATTTTTGTCATTGGGAAAAAATTAAAAAATGGAATCTTGGTTTAAATTATGAGTTATGAATGTGAGATAATGTGCGCTACAAGAAAGTTGTGCTTCTTCCAGCGCCCCTGTTTTGGAAATTGTTGAATACAAATTTACACATTATGTGCGGTTTTGTGGAATTCCATGATAGTAAATGGGTGGAATGACTTCATTGGCTATCCTAATCATCATTTAAACTTGTTCAAATCATCAAATATCCAAAGATATCAAGGATATCAAGAGAACCATTTGGTGAATATTTGGTTAAAAAAATGTAGAAATTTATGTAGGTGACTATTTTTGTGTTCATCTTACGACACAATTTCCAAGAAAATGGGATCGAATCTCAAAAATATAAAACATTGGTTAGTTCCAGTACGGGACAAACTAGGTTCCAAATGGTCCATTTCTCAAAATAATGAGCCACTTGGGAGCTACAAGTGGTGCTTTAAGAGTGATTTTTCCATATTTTGTTGATTTTCCAGATTTTTTAGAATTCGATTTTCTAAAAAACGCCCATTCAACAAAAGTGCCACCTTCATCAATTTGTCTTGGATATTTGATCTCGATTTTGTACTTCATAATTAGTATGAGATCCCTTTGTTTAGTATCTCAAATTGAATTTGTTATTTGTTATTATATTTTGTAAATTTTATTTAAGCAAGAATGATGAAAGTTGAGAATGGTTATTGGTGGAATCTTCCTCCTGGAAGAAAGGTACGATTTGAGTAGAATATGAGTGAGATATAATAATTGTTATTAAGGAGTTTTGTAGCTTGCAGCATGTCATGCTCAAGGATTCAAACATTTTGATAGTCATATATGTGTATCTATTATAACTATGTTTTTTCTACTTACTTGAAATACAAAGATGATTTCTTCTATGCATAAATTTCCATATCGGTTCATATCTAATTGTAATAGGTATTATGCTGTTAATTCAATGTAATTGTTAGTTTGTATTCAATTATTTCATTCTGATCCAAAATATGATTTTGGGTCTGAAAGTCTTCCTGGTGAATATATGAATTTAGCATATTGTTTATTTATGTATTCATCTATGTTGTTTATTCCTCCTTATCTCATTGTCCATCAAATGTCTAGCTCTCAAAGTAAATTCCCTTGAATAGGTGAAATGTTGTTGATTATTTGAATTGAGATATTTTTACCAGATCTTTATCCTCTCAACCTACTTGATCCACCTACCAACAAAATCAAAACCATTGCAATAACTAAGATGTGTTAGGCATTCCCTCTTAGCAATCAGAGACCATCTTCTAGTGCTAATAGTTGGTAATTACATAAGAAACCCTATGGGGTATACATTGCCTCCAACCAATTTTGTGAAGGCCATCTATACTCACTTTGATATGCATACTAAATTTTGGGGGTGGTTGACCAAGTTGCACCAAACAATATAGTCAAAGAATTTATCATGACCTTCAAGCAATTGGTAATCCAAATAGAGGACATGACTAATTCCTTTTTTCGAAGAACATTTTATAAATGTTTCAAAGGATGATATTGAAGTACAAGTCCTAATGGATCATGTTAGTACATGGTTGGATACCTCTTAGAAAGCTAGAGAAGAAAAAATTATGGCAGTTTCACAAACCAAATGGCCCTCTTTTGTTAACCATCGACATCCCCCTTCTATAACTACAACCACTCCCTCAAATTCCAAACCCTTGATGTTACATAAGTTGACCCCATAAAAAATAGTTGAACATCAACATCTTTAACTCATTGATATGTCCAAACCCAACTCACCTAAGAAAATTTTAGAGGAAGCCATGCTAGATCTAGATCTAGCAGAGACTGCACTTCTGAATCTGAATAAATAAATATCAAGTTTCCTTGTGAGAGAACCAAAATTTCCATCCATAATTTATCATTAATTTAAGCTCCCTAGACCATGAATTTGGTTGGCTATATCAACAAACACAAATATAAATGTATTAATGAATAGACGCATGACCGACAATTTATTCATCATCAAGTTGCCAAAGAAACCCATTGTTATGCCTATGTTTTCCACAATTTGTAAATCATGATAGTCAATGTATGTATGATGAAATATGGTGGTAAGTGTGACAATGTAAAAATCCAAATGGGATACTATTTTCTCAAATCAAGCATGTTCACTATTAACATGAGATGTCATCATGTAGTTCTAGGAGTAGAATGGCTATGAACATTGGGTCTATTTATAATAGATTTCAAGCAGTTATACATGAACTTCAATAACGAGGTTTGTAAAAACACCCTGAAAGGTATTTTTGTATATCACCCCTAAAATTATTATCTCTCACTATATGGAAAATCTTTTGAAGAAATGCTAGTCCCCCATTATTAACCAATTCATTACCACCCAATTGATGGATAGCTCCTGACAATAAATTCACCTTGATTTATAGTTGGTTTTTCATAAGCATCAGTGGGTTGTGAAACAACCCATGGGCCATGCATTACCTCCTTTGCATGGTGAACATTATCATGGTATCTCACTGATTCCTTGCATTTAATTGCCTAATGTGCAACATTTAGGAATTGTTCGAGTTTGATGTGACACATCCTATTACTATCCTTTACTCAACCTTGATAGTTATGGTACTGAACAAAGAATGAAAATAGAGCACGTGGACACACATATTCATACTCCTAACGAATTGATAATCAAAGAAAAATTTCCCATCCCAGTCATTGTTTACTTTTTGGATGAGTTCCATGGTTCCTGTTATCCACCAAGTTGCACTAGCTGGATTTTCACATGAGCTACCAAAGATTGAGCAGTCAGATGCTCATTTTTCAGATTTCAGAGTTCAACAGGTCTTTCAAAAGGCCACATTTTTCCGCATTTCCATCCCTATGGGGGCATTGTAATAAATGACCTGAGTATGAAATATTGTAAAAGTCTATTGGCCACCTAATACCTAGGTACGAGCATGTAATCTAGAGTTTTTTTTTCCTTGTTAATTATTTTTTTCCTGCCTTAGTGGGCAATTAATAATTTCTAAGATTTTTCGAAAATACACATAAGCTAGATCAAATCGCGCTCTGGAGCTAGGGTTTAGGCACTGACAGCCGCAGAGGACTGTGCCCACAAGATGACGGCCCCACAAGGGCTCACACATCGCCAGGAGGGGGCGCCGACTGGCATCTCCTATAGCCGAGTCACGGCCAATGAAGATCCGGCAACCAGAGTGAAGCGACCAACCTTTGAAACGCCTCCAGATATGCGCGCGCAGCTACTGGTCAAAGGGACATTCAAGGATTGGGACACGGATATGGATCCGACTAAGAAAAACATCTCTGCAAGTGCCTCGGCCCCTTGGATCCCCGGTAAGTGCATTCCGCAAGCACCACAGGCCCCAAAATATGTCATAAAGTCACCCCGTATAGAGGAGCAGAAACAATACATGAGAGATAATGCCCTGGTAGGAAAGTTCCTAGGGCTATGTCCCTCGGAGCGTGATCTGGTCAAATGGATACAGTACTGGTGGAGACCAAAAGGTCACTACGATCTACAACTAGGATCGAAGGGTTTCTTCACGATCATCCTCCACAATCTAGAAGATAGAAACCGTATCTTTAATGGAGGGCCTTATTTTTACAACTCGGCGGGACTCTTCTTGAGATTCTATACAAAAAAGTTCAGCCCCGAAAAGGAGGACTTCACCCATGCGCCGGTCTGGATCAGGCTGTATTCTCTTCCCCGGGAATTCTAGTTGGAGGAAGTTCTAGCTGGCATAGGCAACACCATTGGTATTTATGTTAAGTCCTCCGAAGAAACTAAGCAGAGATGCTACACATCATATGAAAGAATCTGTGTTTATCTGAACATAGCCAAGACGCTTCCTGGGTCTATTACACTGGAGTATCATGATGAGGATTGGACTCAAACCATTGATTATGAACATATTCCCTTCTGCTGCAGGAAATGCCACGAGCATGGACATCTCTTCCGGGAATGCCCACTCAATGTGACTCACAAGGAAGGGAATCCAGAAAGTGACAAGGACAAGGAAGGATTCACGCAATAGGAAGGGCGAAGACGACAGGGAGGCAGAAAGAAACCAGCTCAGGTAAGTAAAGATCCTTCCACCAGCAATAAGTTTGAAATTTTACAAGATAACCCAGAAGAACTTACAAACCCAGCACATATGAATCCACCACCCCAGCATGCAGCATCTCAAACTAAGGTCCTAGAGGATGAACAACCAGCGAAGAGTAAGGAGTCGGACCCTCCCCCCATGGGCCCGATGCGGGATCTGCCTAAACTGCAGAAGATAGACAATGGGGATGAGGAAATGGAGGTGGAAGAATAGGACCTAGCTGGAGTGGATTTGGAGCACCTTGAGCATGCCTATAGACATCAAAAACTTTATACTATACCCAGGGATCAACTCAGGAAGGTGCACAAAGTGTTTCTCAAATCTTCTGCGGGCTCCTCAGCCCGAGCCAGCAAAGCCCTGGGCATCCAGGGTAGTCAGACAAAAAACCCAAATGAAGCTCAAAAGGACGAAAAGAAACGGGGAAGGAAATCAACAAATAAGCTCATACAGGAAATTGGGAGCTTTATGGTAAATTCAGGTCAGATTCACCTGATCTCGGATAGCTTCCCCCCTCTCCCCCCCCCC
>JASDQU010439378.1:87579-103966 GCA_032191745.1 Picea mariana
TTGCATATATTACACAAAGAAATTTTATACATTGCAAAAATAAATTGCAAACCTAACACATATTATACACAAAATTCTTGCAAATGTATTTAATAAAGTGATTACTGAAAAGATTAAGCAGAGAGAAAATTGATGCAACACACTACACTATTGATGTGTATTCTATTAATATGAACATGTATAGTTACACAATATGGTTACAAGACAATACAGAGTTACAAATTCCTGTAATGGTAAACTAACTAACTAACTAGTTAAGGATGTAATTAGGTATTTTCCTTAACACTCCCCCTTAATTACATCCGAGAAAAAACTATCACTATCACCAGCTACCAATGCATTCCAATGCAATAGACTTCACACTCCCCCTTAAACAACACTTGGTCCTAACCAACTCTGAGATTAATATCTCACATATCTCATATTTCCCTTATTAATCAAAGATTCAAATTCTCTGATACAATCGTCAAGTTAGAATACGAGTAGACACCCTTGTATCTACCAAAGTGGGCTTAATACCACATTCCTTTACCAAAGTGGACTTAATACCACATCCCTCTACCAAAATCTACCAAAGTGGACTTAATACCACATTCCTCTACCAAAGTGGACATAATACCACATTCCTTCTGGCCAATGCCTCAAGCTACTCGAAACCAAGGATAGGTGTGATGTATCATGGTCAACGCTTCATGTTGCTCGAAACCAAGGATACATGCTACATCACATACTGACCTATGTAGGTCTGATTCAATCAGGGCTTACTAAACATGGTGAACAAAACTTACCTATAGCCAAGCTCACAACTTCTTACATATGGGACCAAAAACCTTACTGGAGTGTCTAATGGGGTGTCGAGTACAACTGAACATGCACCCCTCAAATTACAACAATTCATTTTTTATGTATTTGCTAATGAATGAAAAAACCAAAAATTTAGTTATATTTTGTTGCATGTCTCTGCCCATCTTTCTTCTTTGCGACTTTCTTCATGCAATTTTTACTACTCAATAATGTGGAAATGTTGTCCATAAAATGGCTCAGCATCAACGATTCTTTCTCTTCAAGAATATAAGAGGCAATAACGATTCTTGCTCTTCCACAATAGAAGAGACGATACTCTTGTCTTGCAGCTTCTTCTCCCTAGAAGCCTCGATTTTCTTTCTTGTAGACTATTTTCTTTCTCCATGACGACTCTTCTTGATCTATCAGCTTTGTTGGTCTGGCTAGTGATTCACATAACTTCTTATCTCATTGTAACTCTCACCATGCTTAACATTCTTTTTTTCTCTTGAATTTGTCTTCATCTTGGATTTCCTTATTCTCCTGTCATTTGTTAGAGTAGCTAATTCTAACAAAATAACTATACCAATAACTATAACAAGAGGCAGCGTTCTGTGGGTATTCTTCAAGATCTGGGAGTGGGCGCACACACTAGACTCTCTGCTCCCAACCTCACGCTCCGATACCATGAAAACAACAAATAAAGATGACTTGAATCTACAGTCGAAGTATGCCAGTGATGGTTTCACGTGCTGAGGAAAATGCGTAGTCGAAGTATGCCATTGATTGCAAGGAAGGTGTTATGGAGCCGACCGCTATTTGGTTCACCAAGCAGTCAGCCACCGCGATTTGGTAAAGCTCGTAAAGACTCAAATTTGAGTCTTTACGAGCTTTACCAAATCACAGTTTGAGTCTTTACGAGCTTTACCAAATCGCGGTGGCTAGCTTCTTGGTGAACTAAATAACGACCGACTCCATAACACTTGCTTTGCAATCAATGGCATACTTCAACTGTGCATTTTCCTCAGCGAGTGAAACCATCACTGGCATACTTCTACTACAAATTCTAGTACAGATTTCATCTACACAAAATTCCACTGAATTTTTCAGCTCAACAATTCACCAACTTCGTTGTGACTTCTCTTCATCACTAACTTTCCTTCCTCTGCTATAAAGAAGTAGCAGTAGATCGAATCCTCTTCTTTCAAAGGGAGATAATTTCATAACCCTGGGTCTCTGGGCCCTCCAGTGATGGAGTGAGTTCCAAACCCGCTCTGATACCATGAAAAGATTAAGCAGAGACAAAATTGATGCAATACACTACACTATTGATGTGTATTCTATTAATATGAATATGTATAGTTACAAAATATGGTTACAAGATGTTACAGAGTTACCAACTCTTGTAACGGTAAACTAACTAACTAACTAATTAAAAATGTAATTAGGTATTTTCTTTAACAATTACATACAACTTCCAAATTCTACACTTGTGATAATGAAAATATACACTTGTTGAAAGAAATAAAATAGTTGGATGGTTAGATACAATGCACCTACTGACTATCACCCATGGAATGTTATAATCCTTACAAATACTTATATGTAATCATTAATCACTTAAACTAACACATAATTTTTGTTCACGACGTCATGCATCTAAAACCAATTGGAAGTTTTGGACATTAGTTATTACAACTTCTTCAAAGAATACTGAAGATAATATTAGAGCGTAATTGTATCAAACAATTGTTTTTGTTTCTTATGTTGTTTGTTCATAATGTAGAGAAAAAGAAAACAAATTTAAATTTGAAATCCCTGCATCTCGATCTTAATTTGTTTGTTTCTAATTTCATCTAACTATTAATAGTTGAAGCCATAGTTTTTCCAAACTATTTTGAGTATTGTCAAAAGATGACGAGTACCAAACAAAAAATGAAAATAAACTCAAAAAACTAAACATCCATTTCGAACTTCAAGATAAAAAATACCCCGTGTAAATAAACATAAACAACCCTTAAAGGCTAGCTCCATTTCAAAATTCAAAGATCAAAAATACCAGTTGTAAATAAACATAAACAACCCTTAAAGTCTAGCACTAAATTTAAAAAGAAAATTGAAATATAATTTTGACAATTGTGACTTATGTGTCCATACAATAGCAAACTCGACCTGGAAAGTATGTAGTGGAAAATGTCACTTCACAGTTTGAAGGCTTATGAATTCAGAATCTTTATTAGCCGACGAGAAAGGGTCCTCCTCTTACTAGTAGTTATAGCCATTAGCACAACCACACTATATATGTGGTTGATATAGGCCCATAGCCATAATTTCACAACCATGTCATTACATATACATTAATTTTCACCTCTTTCAATAAATGGCATATTATTTGTTTATGGCAGAAAGTTTTTTCGATTAAAAGATTATGTGCATGTTTTAAATTAACGCTTCAAGATACTGATATTCAGTTTACTTTGGAATAATGAAGTGACAAAGAACCTTGTAAATATGTATGATTATGTTTAATATTATTTTTAAGAAGCTTATAATTTTATCTATATAATGTTGACGCCCATAAACAATATTTTTAGTATATCAAATTTATAAAAGTTTTTTTTATGAGAGTTTCTTTTCTATAAAACTTACTAGACTCTTTTGGACTTTTTTTTATAGAGAGTTTTTTTCCATTTTTCAAACATATAATAATAAACCTTAAAAAAAAACTCTTACATGATAAAAAAATATGCCATATGTCAATCAATAGCATGCAATGTTCTAAGGGTTATACTTCCAGTGCATAATATCATCTTCGTTAACGACCCTGGTTCGATATATTTTTAACTTACAATACCAAATCAATCGTGGAAATGAAGGCGAGGAACAACCCTAATGTGTATCTAGTTTGCGACCACCTCCTTCACGCGGCTTGCACTACTAACAACGTCATCAGAAGCCAACATTTTCTTCAATGTGTATCTAGTTTGCGACCACCTCCTTCACGCGGCTTGCACTACTAACAACGTCATCAGAAGCCAACATTTTCTTCACTCCCACGGCTCTATAGAGATGGCGAGGCGGGAGCACCTTTACGCATTTTACATAGTCTACACCTATGGGAAACAAAAAACACCTTCTCTTTCTCAAAAATGGTTGTTGTCCCACCTAATGAGAGGGGTACCACTCAATCCAAAGTCGAACCTTTCCAACAGAAAATATGCAAAGTTCACACCATTATAATGTTAGGAATAATGATTATTTTAGAAATTGATTTGAGATTTGTTGGAGGTTGTTGAGAGAATCTCTCAATCATTATCTCCAAAACTAGAATAAGTTAGATCTAGGAACAATCATGTAAATGTATTTATATTGAAAAATACATAATGAAAACTGTGTGGAGTTTTGGTGTGTATCTTGATTTGCAAATTATAATGCACCAGAAAATAATTTGAATTTTATGCACATAGAAAGTAAATATGAATGCGTGGGGTTTTAGAAACGTACCAAGTTGTCACCCTCAAAAACTGACGTTTTCTTCACTCCCGTGACTTTTTTGACTCTTGCATTTTATATATGTTATATTTAACAGAAATGAAAAACCCTTTGTATTTCTGAAATGGTTAAAAACCTAATTTCCATCTCACTAGCCCGCACCATCCAAATGTGGTGAGAGGAAGTGGACATCTGGCGTTGATTATTTTATGGATATTTGGTCATGGTTATTTTATGCTAGCACCACCCAAACGTGGCCAAAGGAAGCCAACACCCGGTCATAGATATTTAAAATAATACTGGCAAAAATGATAAAATGGAATCCTTCCTAATCCTTCCTGATTTCTTAATATGATTAAGTAAATGTGAAAAAGTAAACACATAAACATATTCCTTTATAAAAGCAAGAAAGTTAATGACTAGAATCCATATTTAATCCAGTCCATAGAAAACACATTAAGAACTAAAACCCTATTAAATGTGCCCATTTCCTATAGGTATACGCCAACATAACTATATGCCTCTTGATGTAATAAATAGTCGCATTGAATTTCTAGGATCAAAGAAACATAATAAAATGAATGTGGTTGACTTTGAGTCCAGAATAACCTAAAGTAGTTTCTCACTATAAGACACTTAACATAGATTCGTACACCGATGTTGAAACAACCCATAACACTTCCTACATATCATGCAGATCATTTCTTGAGAAAGAGAATCATTTGAGATGGTTCAAAAGCTAGTTTACCTTGAATATGCACAAAAGAAAGAAGCTTCACCCATTGCGAATTCAGGTGAATTAACAAATTAAAACAAGGATGAATCACACACAAGAACAGTGACACCACAAGGGCTCACACAAGTGAGACTTCACTCACACACTCTATTTTAAATTTGATAAATTGGATACAAATATATAGGTTAGGATAACCTCTAACAACCTCCTAAATGTGTGGATCTAAAAAACAATCAAAGCTTACAATAGTAATTAGTTCTAACAATTTTCTAACTATGGCATTTCACCATTATTCTCCAACACTCCCCCTTAATGGAGAAATTGATTTAATACAATAAAAATATGTAACATGCCAGTCGATCTTAGTCTCAACTAGGCTTACAAATGTTACAAAGGACAATTCAAACAAAACGTTAAAATTTGTTTCAACTCCATGTATGAGTGAGTTTTTCTCTTCCTCCTTTTCCAGATTCTAAAACCTCTATGCATTTTCAATTTAATCCTTCCTCTTTTTCTGAAAATTCCATGTTTCAACTTCTTATTCTTAATCTTCTTGTTGGTGCTTGTCATCAATATGAAAATTATTTCAGATTTTCCATGCTTGTCCTCTTCAACTTTTTCTTCAAAAAATTGTTTGTATGTGAACTGTTTCCACATACCATTCTCTGTTGTTTTCTATTCTCCATTGAGATTTTGATCATCAATTTTCCACAACACAAGTTCATAATAAAACTTGATTTGTTCATGTCTCCACTTCATAAAAATTTCTTCAATTTCAACATCTTCTTCTACAATATCCACTGTGTTTCCATCATAAATTGACTCAATTTTTTTATCTGTAATGCAATCTTCTTCTTCTTCAACGACCATGCAATCTTCATCATAATATGGTTTGTTTATCCATTTTTCAATGAACTTAATCTCTTTATCATAATCTATTGTCTTTGTGCATTCATCACAATATGACTTTTCAATAAATTTTAATTCTTCATCAACATTATTTGTCACTTTCACTGAGTGCAAGACTACATGTTCTTTATCTATAAATTCATCCTCCTCGGTGAGGCCTTCTTCTTCATCAGATTATTTAGAAATAAATCATGTTGGATCTTCTTGTTTAACTTACACTTGGCTTATTGTTCCAAGTAGGATTTCCTTTCCATTCAACAAATCATGAATAAAACTTTTCTCTTTCATAATCTGTAGCCATTCTTCTTCTGAACAATTTTCTTCATCAAAAAAAATGTTCTCCTCATCATGTATTCTCTTAATGGTAGTACCTTCATTACAATCCCCACTATCCACATGTGACTGAGCATAGTGGGATTCAACATCTTCACCATCAACTTTTGAAGTTTCGTCATAAGTAGATGCACTATTTTCACTATATTTCATTTCTAGAATATCCCATAACATTCTTGCATTCTCTATATGACCAAATTCATATAAAATAGGAGACAAAATATTTGTATCCAGTGCTAAAATGATAAGATATAATGCTATTTTATCTTTTCTCTTATCATGCGAATTGACCAAACCATCTTGAACAAATTTCCATAAATCTACTAAACCCAGTGATCTTTCCATTTTAATTGTCCAAAGATTAAAATTTTTACCTGAGAAGGATGGAATAACTGGCATTAATATTTTCAAAATTTCACCGATTTCTTCATGTTCTTCATTGATCTGATCCACTTCTTCATTTTGATAGTCAAGCATGGGTTCTTCAACTAAAATCACATCATACTTATGTACTAAATATAATGATTTGTCCTGCTAATTCTTTCTCCTCATGTGTTTAAGGTCTCTCTGGAGTTGTTTAACTTTCCTTTGATGACCGATTACAACTTCACCTTCAACTGGATTTATTCATGGATTACGACTTCAATTACCAGCAATGTCCATGGGCAGGGGTCTCCACGCACTAGAACTCGGAAATAAAATCTTCTTCGCTGGTCCTCGGCTCCACATGCTACAAAAGAATTTTGTTTTAAATGAAAAACAATATAAAAAAACTGAAAAATATTTGTAGTACCTGGTCAATTATCCTATAGAGTAATCCAAGGGAATAGATTTCACAATCCAAGAAGAGAGTGCAAATTCCTCACACAACCAACAAACTATTTTCTGTAAATAATGACAATGATGTATGTGACTTGATTTTTTCATTCTCTTGAGTGCCCATTAATACCAAGAAACTGGAGATGTCTCTTGCAACATCTACCACACATCTACCACATAGTCAGAAGATTGAAAAAAGTGGTTGAATCAATATTATTGACTCCCAGGTCTCGATTTCATTCACTGAAATGGCTTAAAATTGACAGTTCACAACTAGGAATGCTTTCACAACTCTCTTTGTGCATGCAGACTCCTGTATAGGGAAATGTCTCCTCTATTTGGACAATCTCTATGGAAGGGATCTTTTGCTCCTAGGAAAACACAACAACTAAACGTAGACAAGAGCTAAATTGGTCATGTATTAGACTATAAATTTTGAGAAATGAGAAAGAGGACTGAGATCCATGAAGAAATCTGAGTGATTCCTCTTCCCTACACACGTGGACTATCGCACATTTGCCAAGATATTTTCTTCACCAGAAGAGAGGTGTGACCAAAAATCATATTCCAAGTATTTGCGAAGGCAGTGGAGGTCGCAAACGCAATTCATTCAGCGACAGATCTTCACGTCTGGTCAGCGCGATGACAACGTGACTCCTCTCTTCACACAACTTTTCTCTATTGTGCAACAGAATCTCTTATGATATAAATGAGAGAAGCTTCATTCATTCTCTCCAAATGACAATTTTTTTCCACGCAATCAACAATATTTCAACAACAGTTCCGCACCCTCCAATTCCTTTACGACATCGTCCCCTTTGTTGCAGACATGAACATGGATGATTTTAAGGATGGAAATTTATTTTAAAATGTAGAAACCTTGGTGAATCTTACAAATCCTTTATATGCCAAATATAAATCTTTGGCGATATCTTTGTAAAAATATTCAAATTTCTAAGGATTTTATATAGTTTTTATAAATTTTTGGCGATTTTTAAGGTAAAATAATTTTATCCTATAGAATTTGGGCGAATCATTTTTAAAATAGTGAATCTCATTTTTGGTAAAACCATGGAAAATTAGCCCATGAGCAAAATTTAGCCCCTAAAATCATCTATGGACATGAATTTCCAGCACACGGCCACAAAAAAAAAAAATTCGATTTTCTCTCCTTCCATTTGAAGCAGTATAGCTTCTTCTCTACCTCCAGTGATCGTTGACAGATCTTACGTCTGACACCAACAATAATCTACACCAAGTCATGATTGTTTAGATAGGTTGACTCCAGGGCCTTCATGAGTCTATTCAAATACTATAGATAAAAGTAACTTTTGACAGGAATAGAAGATCACCCACAGGCTCAGCACAATAAGCCCACGACCCTTATATCTTGTACTTTGTGCTCTAATAGTAAATTAACAAATTAAAACAAGGATGAATCACACATAAGAACAGTGACAACACAAGGGCTCACACACTCTATTATAAATTTGAGCAATTGCATACAAATATATAGGTTAGGATAACCTCTAACAACCTCCTAAATGTGTGGATCTAAAAACCACTCAAAGCTTACAATAGTAATTCGTTCTAACAATTTTCTAACTATGGCATTTCGCCACTATTCTCCAAAAATGTACAGATGAAAAGACTCCACTGGGGAATTTATTGACCTTCCTAGTTTGACTTAGAATGGGGCCTTTTTATTCTTGAGAAAGAGAATCATTTTTATTGATTTTTAAGTGGGAGGTGTTTTTTGAAATAAGATGGATGGTGTTAGATTGAGTTATGATGATATTTTTAATAACAATGTGTTTTATTAATTTCCACCATCTAATAAATAATTTAGTCATTCGTCATTTGATTGTTAATAAAAATTGTTCTCTGTTAACCTTTCAACTACAACAAGACCAAGACGACCTTTTAATGAGACATTTGGATATTTTAGGTCTCATAACATGGCGTGCGAGCTATCCTAATGACTCCAACATTTATTTTTACCATCAGTGCCAAGTTTATCTCCATCATTAAGGTAACCATTGTGTAGAAAATGAGTTTTATTAGTATGCTCATCTGATCTAACAATCCGAAGAATACAGGCATTAAAGATCCGGCCTAGATTGAAGCCTCTCCTTCATGCAAAACCATTTATTATGGGCGTCCAAATCGAAAATAACAAGTGTACGTTGATCTCTTTGGCAGATGCCATAAGATAATGGAACTCCAACTCACTAATTAATTATATTAAGTATCTAACAAAATAATAATTTGGTCCATCCTACATAGTTAGTTTTTTTTTTCCACAGAAAATTTCACTTTATATTCATATTGAAATATAAAAGTACACATAGCAGTCTTTTGCATCAAAAATGAACCCAGGGCTGCCTATAGCTATTCAAAACATTGCTATGCAATGAGAAATGTGACCTCCTGCTATAACTCTAGATATCTCATAGAGTCCCAAGATTACAACATTTTATAAAAGGATTTCTCTTAGCCTGAACATCATGAAACCAAAAAGAATCTCCTACAAATGGACAAAGACACCCTTTCTAATATAAACTTAAAAAAATAGTAGGGCCCTCATGACCCTCTTCACATAGATAGTATTCAATGTATCTGGGATGCCTCAAGAGCGCTTGCTTTGATAACTGATCCACCTCTTGCTTTTCTTCTCTGTAAACATGGCCAAAGGATATGGCCCTGAAAATCTTGATGAGATATGTTATCCTTTCCTTCTAGCACTCCAAGGTTACCACCTATAGAGAACCTTTCCCCTTTAGCCAATCTATGACTATTTTGGAGTCTCCCAAGACATTGGTCTCAGATATAGATAGTCGAGAGGTCAGAGTTAGTAATTCCCAAACCCCTAGAAGTTCAGCTCTGGTGTTTGTTCCAGATCCACAATTTATTGTCCACTTATATGTTACATGCTCACTGATCTTTATCACTTTGCACACTCCACATTGGTCACCATTTTGCTGTGATGCCCCATCAAACCATCCAACAATTTTCTTCCCATGAGTCAATCCTTTAGAAGCTCTCGGGATTGGAATATGAATCTAATTCTTATTTCATTCCATAGAAACCAATGATATGTAGACCACCTTATAAGGAATACCTTAATCAAATATGGCATAGTTCCTTTCTATCCATAAGTACCAACAAATGCAAACGGGCAGAGTTGGGTATGTTTGATTATGTTCAGACAGGATTTTGAAACACTCCAAAACTGTTGAAGCATGCCACGCCAAAATGTGAGGAATATCAAGTTTAATTTTATCCCATACAGATAAAGTGAAGGAACAATCCAGAAACAGGTGGTTAACCGTCTCCCCAGAATTTCTGCAAAGTTGACAAATACCTGGTCCCATATGTCCTCTGTGTTGAATACTATCCCATGTGAGGACTTTGTTTTCTACAACCAACCAAACAAAGAGTTTGATTTTTAGTGGGAAATCCCAATTCCACAACTTTTTCCTCCAACCTCCAATCTTAACATTCCACTATTTTGTCATGATGACATTGCAAACATTTTTAGCGGTTAGATGGCCAGAGGAATCGCCACCAATCCATATCAAAACATATGGTCTAGTCCACAACTGAACACCCGACTCTATTAGATCCTTCCTGAACCCCTCCCATTCAAGCACTAAATCACCCAACAGACCCAAATCCTTGTTGTTAAGACAAATGGAGCAAATAGTGTCAGGGCTCCGTACACGACTGACCTGATATAGATAGTGAACGTTATTTTGGTTGAGTTCTAGAACTAGATATTTGGTCAATATCACCTCTCTACCCATCCCCATGATCAAATCCTTACCAATGATGATATAGTGTCCCAAACCCAGGCTCCAAGCAATCCAGTGAAGAAAAAGAGGAACAAATTTTTGGAGAATTCTCTAAGTATGTGATCCTTGCAACATTAAACTCTTAGTCGATCTCAACCATCTAGTAACAAACCCAAAAGGTAGATACTTGTCTTTTATAACTCATTGCCAGGTGTTCTTTTTCATCAGAAATCTCCAGAGGGTGTTGTTCATCAAGGCCCTATAAAAATTGTAAATATTTCTCAACCCCCAACCACCGAACTTTTTCGATCATGCAATAAACTCCCATTTACACAAATGATAGCTCTGGTTTTTTTTTCCCTTTCCATAAGAAAGAGAAGACTAGTTGGCGTATTTGATTGAGCACTGAAGATGGAATATGTGCCATAGCCAACCAATAGACAGGCTGGACTTCCAGGACATCCTTTATCAGTACATAACATCCTCCAATTTAGAGACAACAATTGCACCATAGATTGATTCTCTTTTCAAATTTTGTAATGAGCCAATGCCAGTCCTCCACCTTATATCGATCCTATTTTAAAAAATAACCCAAATACATGAACCCTTTCGAGAGGGTTGTAAATCTCTACTGGAAAACTTCTTATAAATTCTCCAGAGTGTCCTCTGCTTCCCCATAATGGAGAAAAGTCGTCTTTTGGATATTAATCACTAGCCCAAATGCTCCACAAAAGACCCCCATAATTCTATGAATATCCTGCCATTCCTCTAGCGAATCTTTTGACATAATGATTTTATCATCCACAAAAAACAAATGTAAAATCTTTATAAGCATAGAAACCTTAATACATGTCAACTTGCTTTCAGTATGGACTTTTTTAAGTGATAAGTTGAGTCCTTCCATCAAAAGTATAAAAAGTAGAGGCAACAGTGGACAACCCTGTCTAAGGCCCCTTCCACTCTAGAAGAAATTTTTCCACTCACCATTGATCAAAATGGAAAATGTCATTGAAGAGACACAACCCATGATCCAATTAGTTGTAAGTAGGTCGAAACCACCTTGGAGGAGTATTAGGAGAAGGAAATCTCAATTTATACAATCGTACGCCTTCTTTAAATCAAGCTTTAGGATTATGGCTTGTAGCTTCTTCATCTTTATATTGTGCAGGCACTCTGGGGTTGTGCCTATAGCATCTAAAATTTGCCTCCCTTTTAGAAATCCCAATTGTTCCTCAAATAGAGCCCGGGACAGTATTGGTCTAATGCTTTTCGCTAATTCTTTTGAAATAATCTTGTAACACAAATTACATAGTGAAATCAACTGAAAATATCCAAAGGTTGAAGGACAAGTGACTTTAGGAATAAGTGCGATAAAAGTTGAGTTTAGCACCTTTTAACTGCACCACTAATTCTTGATTCCTCCACATCTTCGAGCAGGTCCTTCCCAACCAGCTCATGAAAGAATAGAAAGAAATCCACTATCCACCCATCGGGCCCTGGACTTTTTTCCTTGGAAAATCCTTTCAGAACTTCAAGGATTTCTGCACTGGTACAAGGCCTCTCGTCTGTATCAACTTCATCCTCTTTGACGATTCTTGGATAGAGTCTAACCAATTTGATCTCATCTATAATGGAATTTTGTCGAGTGTCCTGAGAAAAGGATTTGAAGAAACACTCTGTTGTTTCCTTTATGTCCTCCTACCCTGAATGTACACAGCCTGAATCATCCTTTATTTCCCATAAATGCTTTATGTTTCTTCTATGGCTAGCAAAGTAGTGGAAAAATTTATTATTATTGTCACCACTTTTGATCCAGATTGCTCTGTTTTTTTGGCACCAACACTCCTCTTCAACAGGTAGCAGTTTCTTTTGATCCACCTCTAATGGTTTTAAATGGACATCGATCTCTTGACAATCCACAACCTGATACTTTTGCAAATGAAGTGTATATAGATCTTCTAGTGTTTCAAAAGTTTCATTTTCCTGTATTCGTTTTTCCTTAGACCAGATCTTTACTTGGGATTTAAGAAATTTCAATTTCCTTACTAAACGACTCTATGCCCCCTCCTCCCTTTGGGCCTATAGAGATTCCCACACCTCTTTAACCATAGAAACAAACCTATCATCCTGCAACCAGTTAGGATTAAATTTGAAAGGATGTGCTACAGAAGGGAAACTAGAGCCTAGTTGAAGCAAAGTAGGGGCATGGTCGGAAATATAAGGATATTCCACCCATGTCCTGAAATGATCCGATGACAGAAGAAGATCCTCTTATACAATAACCATGTCTAGCATTTTTAAAATCTCTTCTGGACCACATCTACCATTTCTCCAAGTCGAAACCACCTCAGCAGGAAATATGTTTATCAGTTGATTTTTAAGAAAAAATTATTTGAAGAAGGCCGCCAACGGATCTAATAAGGTTTTCTCCCCCCAAACTTCTACAGCACTAGTTGTAAAGTTCAAATCTCGTGTGATAATCAAATCACCCTTAGCCAACAAACCCTTATCTTCCACCTTTTCCCAAAACTGCTTTCGCTCAGTGCATGTGTAACGACCCTTGATTATTAAGAATAATTAATTTAATAATATAATCCTAAAAGATTAGCTAAACTATATTTATGTATTAAAATAACATTTCTAATTAATTATCATTNGATTATGTATCATTGTGAATATTGTTGTAACGACCCTTGATTATTAAGAATAATTAATTTAATAATATAATCCTAAAAGATTAGCTAAACTATATTTATGTCTTAAAATAACATTTCTAATTAATTATCATTAATTATTGTTCATAATTGTCACTGGTTATTTAATTATTAATCAACTCTTTAATTATGTGAGTAAAGAATTAATAAGGTTGATAAATTAATTTATTAAAACTTACGTATGTGAGTGGGATAACAAACATTAAATAAATGGATAAGATATTTAAGAATGGGATAACATATGAATCCCGAGAAGATAAAAGAATTAATGGGAATGGATAAGGGTAATTAAATGTAGGGATAAGGAATTTAATGAAAGGAAGAGTCGGTGAAGTAGGGATAAGGGGGGGAAAGGAGTTGGAGGGGAGGATTATGTTACGGGAGTTGGGGATGAATTTGGGAGAGCGGGGAATTGGCAGAGGGAAACTTGGAGCGGAAGTTACACAATGCACTGGGGGTTGCTGGGGGTTTTGGGCACGGAGGGCTAGGATATTCGTTGATATCCTAGGGCTAGGAGCTAACTAGTCAGCAGGGAGGTCGGTTTTGGGTAGTGTTCTAAAGAAGAAGGAAAAAAGCAAGCTAGATAACAACATCAGGTTCAGCAAGCTGCGGATAACAGCATCAGAGTTAAGGTATTTAATTCCAAGTTATCCATTGTTTAATTAGATTTATTATTCATTGATAAATTTTACATGCGTAAGTGTTAAGAAAATTTGGAATTCTTCTTCTTTATAAACCTTGTAGAAATTACTGTGCATTTGGTAGAATTATTAGATGTTAATTTAAAACGGTCATTACATTTGGTATCAAAGCCCTGGTTCAAATCTGGAACCGAGGGCCTAAATAAGGGGTAGTTTTATTTGTACATTCTTTTGAGAAAAACTCCAGCCACGCTTAACCTGCACATAAAAGATAGAACATTAATAAAAATAAATAAAATAAATAAATGCAATATGAATTTACTGAAGTAAAACAAACAACTAAGTGTTGTTACACAAACCACCTCTTGAAGCACGACCTATCTTAATTTTAGCTGCCCAAAATTTACATAGAAGCAATTTATTTCAAAAGGGAAGCAATCCCATAATTTGTGCCTAAAAGTTTAAACTTTTTTAGGGTGTTTTATGATTATGTTAATCCCTAATCCTACTTTCTTTTTTGTTGGATGGTTTATTAAAGATTTTAGATTTTCCAATTTGCCTCCAGCTGTGGACATATTTTGCTTGATTTCCACCTAGGGGATCAACCTTAACTGCGTGTTTAGCAGACACCCACAGTGTCACCATGGCTTGAAAGACCCACACTGGCTACTTAGAAATTTTCAATCATCAAGGTCTATCCACTTACGAATTCACTCATAATACCGGTCAGAGTATGCAAAATGACCCTAAAGAATCTATGTTCATAACGGACCTCGGAAGCCAGTACAAAGTGGCACAGTATTTTAAGTGGTTTGCACCGGTCCCTGTTAGGTTTTCTTCTAAGCATAACTTTTTAACTGCAAATTTTTAGTACCTGTTATCATATTAAAGACATTTGCCAGTAGAAACTCATCTTCATTGAGATATATCTTCCCAGGAGGCAAGAATCTATGGATCTCAGAAGTCTTTACCCCTATACTTTCAAAGAACGGCTCAAACTCATTGATCGGATTATAAAGCAGATATTCTTCGAGGGCTTTACTTATATGCTTTTGTGCATTGAGTCTGGATACTAACTTTTGTAAAAAAAACAAGGTGCATAGAGGCTTATATGCTCAGCATCTGCAAAAGGAAGAGACCTTGTATAGTGGAGGTAATTTTGCAGCACTTGCTGAATTTCATGTTCCAGTTTTGCTGAGACTTTGATGTGGGATGTTCTCCCAACTTTCCCAGACTATTGGGCACTGCAAAACTTACGTTACTGGGGCACATTATTCATAGATTGTACTTATTCTTAGTAAGCCTATTTTATTTCAAAGGGAGACAACAAGAAGCTTATTCGCTCGTTGTAGCTCAGGTTGGTATGGCCACGGGCCTGAGACCAGGAAGGACGGCTCACCTTACTTAGTAAGCTTAGGAGGGAAACACTAGCCATTGGGGCCTACCTGCAGATCCACCGTGAGGCTAGGTCGAGTAGACGTGTGTAAGGCCATACACAACCGACCTAGTTTCAGTCTACATCTCACCCAATAACCACCTATCGGGCTTCCCACTCCTTCTAACTCAATAAGGTGGGTGGCTTCCCATTCGATCCACTGCGACTACACCTAACCATGGATAGAAGTTTTATATATGTAATAAAGTAAGGAAGTTCCTTCGGTGCGTATTTCTCCCGGAAGTGAGTCAACCCATTTCTGTTAGCGGGGCAAGCAAGATCAAATGAAGAAAAGATGGCTGTGTAAAAAAAAAAAAACATGCAGGCAGAACTTCTGACAATTGTAGAGTGAGAGAATGAAGATCCCATGAAACCCATTTCTGTTTTGGGTATGAATTTAGAGACGTGCAAGGATGGATTGATTTTGACAGCGCAATTTTTCCAATTCCACAACAAAAGATAACCAACCCGCACATTAGGATCCTGTTTCAAAGACAAATTGGATCATGGGCTGGCTGATGATTCAACTGAGATTTCATAAGAGGTGAGTCCTACTACTGGATTTTCGTGCACAAGAATTTAACCCAATTTATTTCTGTCATGCTATATTATCACTTCCAATTGCCCAGATAAAGGAATCGCTACTGAGATATCGCCGTCATGCACGATCCAGAGCTAAACTCTTTCACAATAAGAAAGATTTTTCATTCTAGAAGGGCGCAAACATGTAG